>CM071571.1:195308601-195325234 GCA_036426205.1 Ascaphus truei
TAATAAGTATACCACAATTCAGCCAGTATTAGTATTTGATAGATCGTGGTTATTCTGAAACCTCCATATAAGGTAGAGGTATAGGATTTTCACACCAGTATATAGCTGATATGACCTCATATAACCTTGCACAGATAGAATTAATGCATTGGTGTTTTCAGGTATACTCCTAATGCTGAGATATCTTAAAGGTGTATGATATGACCTCCCATAACCCTCCTCTGGTGGAGTATGCAGCGGTGTTACCAGGCAGGAATGATATGCTTTATTGCTTTGCCTTTATCTGACTGTACATAAGTATTTAACACCAAGGGTATAGGTGTGTACAGTGTAGTTTGAGGACAGATTGTGAAGAAATTGTACCAGCTATGTCTCCACAGCATAGACACCACCCCTCTGGAATCAAGGGGTTTGTATCACAGTAGGTAATGTCCTATAGTAACCTTAGGGGTCAGATGAGTTATACTGATATCTCTGTCCTTAGTGCACCAAGTAACAAGTAAAATGGGTCAGCTGTAGTGCAAGCTGATCCTGGAGTAAACAGATAATATGATCAATTACTGTAGTATGTACTTAAAACAACACCCCTAAGGATAAAATGCTCGTATATATCCTTCTAATAGAGGTGAGCCCTGCTATATTTCAGTTTGCATAGCAGGAGCTGGAGTGTGTTAATGAGCAAGCTTATGGAGTACAGTGTCTCAGAAGTCTTGCATAAGTACACGTATCTATAGGGTAAATAACGTCGGCTCATTCTTCGATGTGCACACGCAGGGACTGATCTTCACCGCATCTGACTCTCTCGCACGGCGAGCTGATGCGGCTCCCTGCTCCTGCACGTTACAGTCTGTAATGTGTTCCGACGGACATATACAAGCCTCAGATTTGTACTAACAGGGTTATTTACCCTATAGATATGTAGCCATGCATAATAATGACTGCGTACATCTTCCCTGTTGGCAGTAAGCCCTGGTAAGTACAGGCCTGCCAACAGTAGTTATGGAGGTTTTCCCTCACACCCTGGTGTGGTGCCCTGTGTAAGGAAGGGAGTGGCTGTATGCTCTGGGTCCCTGGATAGTGACATCAGAGATGCGCCTGCCCCCTGAGGTATAAAGGGCACAGCACTGTCAGTTAGTGTTGTGTTAGCCAGCAGTTGTGTGAAGCAGCTGGTAAAATGTATGCTCCTGCATAAGGGATTGGAGGAATACTTTTGTGACCCTAGTGCTGTAACTAGCGGTAGCAGAGTGACCAACCAAGTCTGTCTAAGCCATCCTGTGTCCAGGGACCTGGCGCAGTGGTGATCTCCCTAGGAGAAAGGGAATCCCACTTCAATACGGGAGGGCGTACCTGGCAAAGGGACAGCACGGAGAGATGAGCGGCTGAGCTGTTATATGTGAGGGGCAGCTGGCCCATACCATGCAAATAAAGATGCCCTGTTCAAAGAAACCCCCACTGTGTGAGTGTGAGATTACTCAACAGTGGCAGTCACCACCGAGAAGGAGTTCCTCACCAGGACCATCTCCCTGCGGAAGCACAGATCCTGATGAGGTGGAGGCGCTGCACATGAAGTAAGTTGGACTCGCACCCACTACCTCAGCTACCTGTCCTGATGACATCCCCTAATACCATCAAGCGGGAGACTCAGGAGTCCTGTTACTTGCAGGTGCACCACCACACACGACCTTGTAATGGGGACCGGTTAGATCACACGGGCCAATGTGAGATTGGGTGGGTCAGACAAGGGGGGTCCAGCCGTTACAGATACGTGCACTTATGCAAGACTTCTGAGACACTGTACTCCATTAGCTTGCTCATTAACACACTCCAGCTCCTGCTATGCAAACTGAAATATAGCAGGGCTCACCTCTATTAGAAGGATATATACGAGCATTTCATCCTTAGGGGTGTTGTTTTAAGTACATACTACAGTAATTGATCATATTATCTGTTTACTCCAGGATCAGCTTGTACTACAGCTGACCCATTTTACTTGTTACTTGGTGCACTAAGGACAGAGATATCAGTATACCTCATCTGACCCCTAAGGTTACTTTAGGACATTTCCATAATGTGATACAAACCCCTAGATTCCAGAGGGGTGGTGTCTATGCTGTGGAGACATAGCTGGTACAATTTCTTCACAATCTGTCCTCAAACTACACTGTACACACCTATACCCTTGGTGTTAAATACTTATGTACAGTCAGATAAAGGCAAAGCAATAAAGCATATTATTCCTGCCTGGTAACACCGCTGCATACTCCACCAGTGGAGGGTTATGGGAGGTCATATCATACACCTTTAAGATATCTCAGCATTAGGAGTATACCTGAAAACACCAATGCATTAATTCTATCTGTGCAAGGTTATATGAGGTCATATCAGCTATATACTGGTGTGAAAATCCTATACCTCTACCTTATATGGAGGTTTCAGAATAACGACGATCTATCAAATACTAATACTGGCTGAATTGTGGTATACTTATTACCACTCCTCACTCCTCACCCCCCACTCCTCACTCACCTCCCACCCCTCACTCACCTCCCCCCTATCCTCCTACATCGTCCTCTACTCACTCACCGCTCCTTTTCTCTCCCCCCGTCGCTGCTCCGCTCCCCGTCCACGATCCCCTCGTGTATCAGTTCCCGGATTTTCTGCGGGGTCACCGGCGGAGATTGCTCACTAGGACCAGCAGCACAGGGCGCCGCCATGTTGGTCCGCACTGGAATGAGCGCCGGGCGACCGGAAAAGGAAACGGAAGGCCGCGCACTTCCGTTCCGTCAGCAATGCCTCCCCGGCAGCAGCCAGCTGTTTAATGCCTGACATTTTCTTATCTCCACTGCCAGTGTCCGGAGAACAGCAGGAGGGGGGAGATCCGGGGGTCCCCCGGCTGCTCTCAGATCTGGGGGTCCCCCGGCTTCTCTCAGATCTGGGGGTCCCCCGGCTTCTCTCAGATCCGGGGGTCCCCCGGCTCCTCTCAGATCTGGGGGTCCCCGTCTCCTCTCAGATCTGGTCTGGGGGTCCCCGGCTCCTCTCAGATCTGGGGGTCCCCGGCTCCTCTCAAATTCGGGGGTTCCCCGGCTCCTCTCAAATTCGGGGGTCCCCCGGCTCCTCTCAAATTCGGGGGTTCCCCGGCTCCTCTCAGAATCCAGTGCTGTCTCACACATAAAAGAAACAAAGTTTCTTATTAAAATACACATTTTCTTTTGGGTCTCTGGATGAGACTCCAATGTGCTTGTGTTCAACGTGTGAAATGTTTCATTAGCGCAGGTGCGAGATTGATCCATTTGTGGATCTCGAAAAAGATCTCGTGTTTGCACCAATGAAACTTCTCACATTCAGAACGCGGCCGTCGGAGGGTCGTCTGTCTGTATCTTTCCTTGATGCAATCTTTCGCAGACCCTTCAACATGAAAATAAGTACATCTAAGCATAGGACATCTAGGCTTGTTATACAGGCGGCCCTCGATTATCCAACGGAACCCGCTCTGGAAGTAGCGCTGGATAGTGAAACTGTTGTAAAGTGAGTCCCATGTTAATCGGTGGCGGTGAGCGTCGGATAACGCATTCAGGCGTTGTATATTCTATTCGTTGTAAAGTGAAACGGATAACAAGGACTACCTGTATAGTGCGCGCTAATGTGTGTTCGGGCGCGCTGTGTGCGCGGTAGTGTGCGTGGCTAGGGGGCGTGGCTCTGACGTCACAGCATCAGACCGCGCTGTGATTGGCTCGCAGCGCGAAAACACAAATTTCCTGTATTTTTCCTTTTCTGCCGCGCCAATGCTCACGGCTGCGTGTCTGAAGTATAGCAACTGCAGGGTCATACCCATGCAATTATCATTGATGCACGCGTGCACAGTAGCGCGCACTATATTACAGCCCTAAGGCCGCGGTCCCAGTGTGCACTGTAGCACGCGCGCCCGGCAGGGGGGGGGGGCGGTGCGTGCACAGTGCTTCACGGCGATCTGGGAGATGCCGGTGATTGTGATGGTGGGGTAGCGGGCTATGACCTCACGCTGATGGATCGCCCTCATTGGCTGAACCGCTGGCTGGGGCGTGGCCACACCTCCGTCGCAACTTCTAAATCCAATTTTAATGTCTTTGGGAAAATCTGCAATGCATATCCCACGCGAAGGTGTGTACTGGGCCCAGCCCCATTGAGTGGCGGTGTTTGTTCGAGCAGTACACGAAGGCACTGGGGCCGCGGCCTATGGAGGCACTGTAATATGCACTTTATCGTGTGCTACGATCGTATTACCAATACAATGTGTATTTGGAGATTGTTGATGTGTGTGTATATATATATGGATAGATATCCTGCACTCCAGTGGTGGAGTAGTAATAGCTGGTGCCAAGGTCATAAAAATACACAGCATATAATACCTGAAAGGTAAAGAGACAAATGCACTCAGCAGTTCAGTAATGAAAAAATGTATTAAAGTACACAAATACTTGCACAAAAAGTACAACGTTTCGATCCCGGAGAGAGAGATCTTTATCAAGGGGGGTGCAGAGAACAAGTGCGACTCAGTGACATTTATACCCTAAAGACACACCTACCAATATGAAATTAAAGTTAAAAAAACACACACAAATGCAGGTGACTGTAAAATTACAATCAAATCAGTCCACTGCTGTGTAGGGAACCGCTCTATTGGCTGTTGGATTGCACGTGATGTAAACACGAGCAGGGTCTTGTGTAGTCATATTGAAAAGGCTGGATAGCCAATCCGGAGCCACATGAATAAAGACCACATACCCAAAACATTAATGACATGCCCTACAGAATCGGAACCATAAGCATGTGAATGTTAGTAACCAACCATAAAAGTATATGAATAGTATCAAGGAAAGCCACAAAGTATCCCTATGAAAATTTGAGCAGCTATATCAAAAAATCAACAATAACATTATTGCAAGCAAATGCACCAATATTATATGGTGGAGCTTAACAGGCTAAAATAAAGCCCTAAAGGAGACAATAATGTGTAGTGGGTGAGGGAACATATTGGCTGAACTATACATATAAGAAAAAAGGGAGAAACCAAAAAGTGAGAAGTGAAAGTGACGGGGGGAGGAAAAAAGGGGAGGGAGGGAGGGACGGGAAGGGGGAAAGGGGTAAAAAGGGGGAGGGGAAGGAAAAGGAGGAGGGGGAAAAAATGTCAAGGGAAGAAAGCAGACTGTATATGGAAAAGCTATAAACATGCAGTAATAAGAGCAATTTTGACAAATGCTAGGGGATAAAGCGGATATCATAAAGTGGGAAATAAACATACAATGAATTGAATTAAAGCGAATGATCAAAAGGGTGCTATAAAAAACATCCAAGATTCATGTCTTCATTAAGGCATTTTGGGGCCATAGTGTCCAATGTATGTATAGATCTGGCCTCCAATTGTAAAAGCAACTTATGTCTGTTCCCACCTCGGGGTGGAACATGCGCCTGTTTGATGGGCATACATCTGAACGTTGCAAGACCATGTTGCTTTTGTTTAAAATGTCTTGACACTGGTAGTAGTTTCAAGTCATCTAGATCAGTAGAGTCAGATAGGGCCTTCCGGATAGTTGACCGATGCATGGATATCCTCTCCTTCAGCATCCTTGATGTTTTGCCCACATACAGTAGTCCGCAAGGACACTTGATGATATAAACGACGAATCTAGACTCACAAGTAAGGAAGTCAATAATTTTGATAGGATAACCCTTATGCGGATGCATGAATGTATTACCCAGCATGAGGTATTGACAATTGACACACCCTTTACATTTATGGACTCCTGGAGCCCTGGTCAGCCACATAGGAACAGTGGCGTATTTCTCAGATGGATCTGCCTTAACGAGTGAGTCACCAATGTTGCGACCCCTCCTGTAACAAAAAGGGGGGGGGGGTGCCGTAAAATGTTGGCCTATACGTTTATCATTGGCCAGGATGTGCCAGTGCTTCTTAATGCTGCGTTGGATGTGACTTGAGGCAGTATTATAGGTAGAGATGATGTTGAAACGGCTAGTATCCTTAGCTCCTGTTGTGGTCTTGAGTAGATCCTCTCGTGTTGGCATTCGTGCTTTGAGAAGTGCCTCCTCAATCTCCCTTCGGTCGTAGCCTCTTTCCCTAAAACGTATCGCCATTTGTTGAAGGGCTGCATCAAGTTCCTCAGTGTCACTCGTGATACGTCGCACCCGTAGCATTTGGGAAAAGGGTAACCCCTTCTTCAATGGGGGGTTGGATGATGGCTGGTGGCCTCCAAAATGGTATTTTTATCTGTACATTTCACATGTATCTTTGTACCCAGGTTGTGGTGTTGTTTGTAAACAATAGTATCAAGGAATACTATCTCCGTTTTACTATGTTGAAATGTGAAACGGAGAGTCGATGGTATTTGATTGAGATATTCCATGAATTCCATCAGATCTTCATCACACCCATTCCACAACAGAAAGACGTCATCGATGTATCTTGAGTAGTGTAAGATATGTTCAGCATGGGGAGCATCGTGTAGAATGTGGGTATGTTCGTATGTATCCATAGAAATTTTTGCATACGCCGGGTGTAAATATATAATTCTTTTATGCCCGTCCGCGACTCGGAAGCTCTCCCGGGAGATTGTGTATTCAATGTGTGGGTAGAGAACTCCGGGCCCGGAGTCAAAGCAAAATGAAGGAGACACATGCAGCTCTGCAATCAAATCACTAGACTGGTATATAAAAGATAACAAGCAGAGTTATATAGACAAAAAGAGTTCTAGAGCTATTTTGCTGAAGCGTCTTAGAGGTATTTGCTGACGTTCTCTACCTAATTTATTTCTACATAGATTAAATCTTGCTAGTGTAGCCCCCTGTAAACAGCACAGGCTATACCTATCTTCCTTCTACTGTGGTAAGTCCTGTTAAGATCAGGCACCAGTAATCATCATGGGTTTTCCCCCTTCATAGCCCTATCCCGAGTGGTAGATGCAGGCCTGGACTCTGCTGCAGGCGTGAGCAAGAGGGGAGGTTCTGCTGACATCACGAGGGGCGGGGCTAGCTCTATATTTAGCAGCCAACTCCGGTGAGTAGTGTTAGTGTGTTGATAGTGAGATCGAGAGTCTGGAGTTGCCGGTTAGTTATACCGGGAGTATGCAGTTCAGTTAACATGCCGTGAGTCAAAGAATCCTGCGGATCGGTCCGAGGAGTTGGAGGAGACCGCGGTCTCCCCTGCGCAGAGTGCAGGAGAGAGAGAGAGGAGCGGAAAGATTCAGCGTCCTTTAGTAGAGATGATAGAATTATAGACTTGGTGGACCAATGCCCTCACCCCTCTGCCAGGGGTGATGGGGAGAATCCAAGACCCACCTCGAGGCTAACCTCGGGGGTGGGCCACGGGGTATTGAAGCCCTAGCCCAGACCATCCTGTCAGAGGAGAGACTTGGAGGGAAGGAGAGGAGGAATTATCTGTGTGGAAGACGAGCGGCGTAATAACAAGTCTTTGCTGTTGTTGTTGCGGCTGCTGGAAGCCACTATCGTTGGGAGATTGCTGCTCTGTCAATAAAAGAGACTATTCGTTATTACCAAAGACTGTGTGTGAGTTGGAAAGTATTACCCTGGGACCCAAGGGGTTCTTCTATACCGGTCCGACTCTGCTGCAGGCGTGAGCAAGAGGGGAGGTTCTGCTGACATCACGAGGGGCGGGGCTAGCTCTATATTTAGCAGCCAACTCCGGTGAGTAGTGTTAGTGTGTTGATAGTGAGATCGAGAGTCTGGAGTTGCCGGTTAGTTATACCGGGAGTATGCAGTTCAGTTAACATGCCGTGAGTCAAAGAATCCTGCGGATCGGTCCGAGGAGTTGGAGGAGACCGCGGTCTCCCCTGCGCAGAGTGCAGGAGAGAGAGAGAGGAGCGGAAAGATTCAGCGTCCTTTAGTAGAGATGATAGAATTATAGACTTGGTGGACCAATGCCCTCACCCCTCTGCCAGGGGTGATGGGGAGAATCCAAGACCCACCTCGAGGCTAACCTCGGGGGTGGGCCACGGGGTATTGAAGCCCTAGCCCAGACCATCCTGTCAGAGGAGAGACTTGGAGGGAAGGAGAGGAGGAATTATCTGTGTGGAAGACGAGCGGCGTAATAACAAGTCTTTGCTGTTGTTGTTGCGGCTGCTGGAAGCCACTATCGTTGGGAGATTGCTGCTCTGTCAATAAAAGAGACTATTCGTTATTACCAAAGACTGTGTGTGAGTTGGAAAGTATTACCCTGGGACCCAAGGGGTTCTTCTATACCGGTCCTGTCCCATATTCCTGGGAGTATAGAAGATGGAGGCGCTGCACCACTAAGAGATCATGGAGGCTACCACCCCAGAAGCCCGGTCCTGGCTCCCCCACAACATCGCGGGAAGCTCAGGCCCTCCTGTTCCTCACAGGTACGCACCACACCGCATGTAATCTGCCCTCATGCACCCTAGACACCACCGTAGAGTCTGGGGGAAGGGGGGAAGCAGGGTTACACTTACATTTGTACTTTCCACTTATTTCTAGGGAGAAAGGAATTGTGGGAGTATGAGGGAGAAAGGCTTTGTTTATAAAAAGCTAACAAGCTAACATTCTTCTCTTATCTCCAAGGCTGAAAGTTCTAGGAGACTTGCCAGAGCACCTGATCACATTTTAAAGCAGTACACATTTTAAAAGTAAAACTGGGATAAGGGGAAACAAAATGGTTACTAAAATATATATATTAACACGGGGGCCATATTTGACCCCATGGCGGTTCCGATTAATTGTAAGTAGTAAGATCTTTCGAACCTGAAATAATTTTTATGGAGTATGAGATCCACCAGTGTCATTAAGAATTCCGGTGGAGGTCCAACATAATGACCAGAATCAATCAAATGGTGCCTGGTTGCCTCCATCCCTTCATGGTGGGGTATATTCATATAGAGACTGGAAACGTCAAGAGTTACCAGGAGGACATCCGTCATATCAAAAGCAACATTGCCAGCTTGTTCAGAAAATCTGTAGTGTCCTTGATGCATGAGGACAAGTTGCAGACTATAGGTTGTAGATATACAAAAATAACACTAGATGGCGCTCTAACACCCTATCTACCTTTTAAACAGTGAATGTAAACATATAGTGACTGTAACCCTGTTTCCCCCCCCCCCCCCCAATCTCTACGGGAGTGGGAGGGACGCATGGGGGCTGGTTACAGGTGTAGTGGTGCGTACCTGTGAGGAACAGGAGGGCCTGAGCTTCCCGCGATGTTGTGGGGGAGCCAGGACCGGGCATCTGGGGTGGTAGCCTCCATATTATCTCAGTGGTGCAGCGCCTCCATCTTCTATACTCCAAGGGTAATGGGATAGGACCGGTATAGAAGAACCCCTCGGGTCCCAGGGTTATACTCTCCAAATCACACACAGTCTTTACGGGTGCAGAACAGTCTTTTTATTTGACAGGGCAACGATATCCCAACGATAAGGCTTCCAGCAGCCACAAAACAATCGCCAGAGCCAGGTACAACCTGCTCCACTCCCACGACCTCCTCCTCTCCTTCCCTCCAAGTCACTCGGCCGACAGGATGGTCTGAGCTAGGGTGGCAATACCCCGTGGCCCACCCCCGAGGTTATTCTCGGGGTGGGTCTGGATTTCGATTCCCATCACCCCTGGCAGCGGGATGAGGGCATTGGTCCACCAGTCTATAATTCTATCAGGGAAAAGGGAGACCAAAAAGCGCACCAGCACAAACGGAGCAGGAAAAAACCAGAACAAAAAAATTATTAAAAGGGCACTTTAATGTGGCAAAAGACCCATCCAATGCATTTCGAACGTCGCAGCGTTCTTTTTCAAGAAAAAGAACGCTGCGACGTTCGAAATGCATTGGATGGGTCTTTTGCCACATTAAAGTGCCCTTTTAATAATTTTTTGTTCTGGTTTTTTCCTGCTCCGTTGTGCTTGGTGCGCTTTTTGGTCTCCCTTTTCCCTGTATTGCATTGAGTAGCTGCACAGCTTGCCTGCCTGCCCTACCAGGATGTGAGTATTTGCATATTTTTCAGGGGACCTGCCAATGAGACATATGGTGAGTGGGTTGCACCACACACCACCTGTCTTCAGGAGGATAGTACCCATTATATGACACAATAGGTACTATATCAATTGTTAGTACCCTGGTACAGTGGTCTGGCTTATTATCATTTTGAGATATACCTGCATTTGAGCGCTTCAGCTATTTTCCATATTATAATTCTATCAGCTCTACTTACAGACGCTGATCGGTTTGGTTCCTCTCGCTCTCAACCGGCACGCTGCGCCGGGGAGCCCGTAGCCTCCCGATACTCCTCGGACCGTTCCGCAGGACTCGTGGCTTACGGCCTAATACTCAGCAGCTTTAGACCCTTGGTCTCTCTGCTCGCTCGAACTCTTCCTTAGCGGACCCTCAATAAGAACGAACATGGCACACAGCAATCGTGAAGACCAAACTCTCACTCGCCGGAGTGGGCTACTAACTATAGAGCTAGCCCCTCCCCTCCTGGTGTCAGCAGAACCTCCCTCTTGCTCACGCCTGCAGCAGAGTCCAGGCCGGCATCTACCATTCAGGTTAGGGCTATGACGGGGGAAAACCCATAATGATTACTGGCGCCTGATCTTAACAGGACTTACCACAGTAGAAGGAAGATAGATATAGCCTGTGCTGTTTACAGGGGGCTAAATTAAGGATTACTATTAAAATGGAATGGTACCAATAAATGTAGTGAGTAAGGTGAACTGAAAATAATAAAGTGCTGATGTCCCATTGGGGGTCTCTATATGGCACAATGAGAATCCAGAAACACAAACACCTATGCCTGATGTATTGTGGCTTTAGGGGCTGTTTCTGGTAAATGACGTCACTGGATCGCTGAAAAATCATGGCACTCACGATAGGTGTCTATACACCCACACACTAGTGCCTAACGTGAAGCCACGCATCAATATGTATACTGTAGAAGTAATAACAAAAGCGGGCAACAGTGTGGTGTGATGAACAGCAGTGTAAGGTATTGGTGAACCCATACACTGGCTAGATACCACACTAGTGAATGCTTGCAATGTTTAGCCACTCAGATAAGTGGTCAAAAGCGCTGGGGCGTGTAGCTGTTAAAATAAACCAAGTAGAAAAACCCCACATAAACTGACCCTGAGCGTCAGTAACTACACACAGGGACAGGGAATGAAAGTGGGAAATCCCTACAGACCGATATATGCTGACCCTGTGGGGGGAGCAGTGCAGCAGGATCGTGTAGTCCCCCAATCTGGCTCTCAATGACATACCCCTACAGCACACGGGGGGGGGGGGGGGGGGGGGAGAGGACAGAAATAAGGGAAAGAGGACCTTCAAAACACTTATCTGTGCTTGCCCTGGGGACACGATCCTGGTGAAGCAAGCGTGGTGAGTGCACAGCTAAGGGAGGCTGTCGGTGTTGCGATCAGGTCTGCTGGGAGCTGCTGGCGTCCATGATGAAAATACACACACACACACAAACTTTCCATATGAACTAGAAATATGACAGCAGACAAGAGACCAATCTCTTAGTTCCAAAACAAAGTGAATAATCCAAAAGAAAAGTCTGCGGTATTAGCAAATTGCTCCACAAGGAGAAAGTGAGAAGAAACAGGAACACACACACACACACACACACACACACACACACACACACACACACACGATCATTATCAGATGTATGTATAGCTTTATTTATATAGTACAACAGTGTACTCAGTCATTAATCTTCGGGGTGGTTTAATTAGCGTAAGACTCCGAGCTTTGTTCCTTGCTGTCGTTTTCCGGCCATGTGCCGCGGGTGGCCACTCCTGATCGTGGGTATGTAGAGGTGGCGATGACAGCAAAGCGCTGCAGGGGTTGGGAAACCTCCAGCCACCTCACCCCTGCGTTGAGAGACCTGTGAGCGCTCCCTGATTTTCTGTAAGACTCGCGGATTTCTAGCCTCGGCTTTCTCTTAATGGTAAAAACCAGCACTTTCCCATTGAGATGAGATTCTGGCCAGGAATCCCCAAACCTCCCTGATTTCAATCCCTGGAAGACTTAACTTCTCTTCGTTAACCCTTTGCTCTCAGGGAGCAATTTATGGGACAGTCCCTAAGAGGGAGAGTGATTGGGTAACAGCCCTACCTTTGAAGTGGGAGAACAACCTGGTTCTAATCCTCGTGCCTTGGAATGGGTGACCAGCGCCAGGGAGACTGCGATGCTGTGTGGGTCCCCGCATCGGCACAAAAAAAGTTAAACGTTATCAGAGGCGCCCCCTTCTGAGATAAACAAAAGAGCATTTTAATGGGAAAATTCAGATTGCATTTACTGGAAATGAATGAGACGACAGAAAAGCGCTGAGAGCTTGAAGACTCACTGTACTATCAATAATAACAGGTAACACGAACATATTCGATATCACTATTAACCTGAGATGAGAGAGGAGGCCCCCCCGTCACAGTGATAAGAGTCTCGCGGTGTCGCAGTGATGAGTCCCGCGGTACCACAGTGATAAGAGTTCCCCGGTGTCACAGTAAGTCCCTCGGTGCCACAGTTATAAGAGCCCCCCCCCGCTGTCACATTGATAAGAGTCCCCCGGTGTCGCAGTGACAAGAGTCCCCCCCGGTGTTGCAGTGATAAGAGTCCCCCCGATGTTGCAGTGATAATAGTCCCCCCGGTGTCGCAGTGATAAAAGTCCCCCGGTGTCGCAGTGATAAGAGTCCCCCCAGCGGTCAGTTGGTGCTGTGCCCTTGTTTCCGGGGGAGCGGTTTGGCGGCGCACGCTGCGGGCTCGGTGCTGTCATGGCGGCGGAGAGCCGGGGAGCCGGAGCGGAGACACAGGACCAGCCGCTCGTGCGCTTCGTGAAGCTGAGCGGAAGACCGCACCTGGGACCGGCAGGTCAGGCACCGGGGAGGGGAGATATGTAACACTTAGGAGGTCCGGAGGGGAATCCGGAGGGGCTAGGGACAGTTACGGGGGGACTGGGGATGGGGTTACACCAGAGGTGCTAAGGATAGTTAGGGGGTGAGATTTACAGGAATTTTATGGCGACTGAGGGTGTCTAATGAGGGGGAGATAGGTGGAGGGGTGACGGCATATTGGGGACATGTGCATTGTCTGTGGGCACCAGTGACACAAAGATCTTGGTCATTAGCAGGTCAGGGAGGCTGGTGAAGGTGACGGGGACACAGAGGCTGACAAGTGGGTAGGAGATGGTGGTGTCGGGTCAGCAGACACCCCAGGTGGATGCAGGGACACCCCAGGTGGATGCAGGGACACCCCAGGTGGATGCAGGGACACCCCAGGTGGATGCAGGGACAGCAGGAGAGAGATGGGGGACAGGGGCTTGCAGGCATTAGGCATGGTCTCTAGTGCAGGCGCGCAATGGAGTCGTGGGACAAGGGTTAATGGGTAACCCTTGCTGCAAAGAACCTTGAATGGAACATAAATGACCGTAATTGTCACAAAATGAGTGAGACGTAACAGGCCTGAGATAGGATATAATGCCACGTCTCTTCCCCTCCAAAATTGTTATGGTTTGTAGGGACGTAATGCACCAGTGGATTTAAGGATGGTGGCCAATGGGACCAGGACAGGTGACTGTAAGAAGCACAGTCTGGTTATAGTGATAAAAGCAGATACTGTAAAGGCTGCCGTCTGTGTGATATGACTGGGTTATATGGGCAGTCCCTATATGGTATTGTGGCCATATGGGAATGCCCAGAGCTGACCTGTTAAAAACATGTAACATTAGCCCTTGTCCCTAAAGATTGTTGGCTGTGTTTCTCATCCTCCACTGCGAGGTGCAGTTAAACACCTGGCATGTTACCCTTCCACCTGCATTGTATCACAGGGAATCAAAATGAAGCGTTCGGTGAGAACTTAACGTTGCGTGCTTATTTTAGGCACTTTTTGCTAAATTCAGTGTGTTCCCCTCAGGCTTCTACAAACTGCGCTCAGCTCCTCCCTGTGGGAGAGAGTTTATAGTGGTGTATGTGGGATGTTTCCAGTGAGGTTATCAAACCTTTTTTCTCTCTCTGTGCCCTTGATTGGTTTGTTGTATTGGTTCTGAAAAATGACGTTCTCTCTCGTTCATTGTTTGTTTTATTTGTGGTAACTCATTGCCAGATCCTGGTCCATACCAAGCCCTCAATGGTACAATCCCATTTAGCAACATCTCTTGGCTTTCTCAAAGTCCGAGCCCGCCGCCGTGTAACACCATATCTATCACTTCAAATGTCCGACAAGCAGTGCAAGAAATATCGCTAAATATAAAATGTGCTGCTTTTGCAAATAAAAGTATTGCAGTAATTCCATGCTGCAATGTTTAGGATTGGGTTACAGGACAAAGGGGAGGAAATAAACTTAGTTTGCATGTCTACTATTTTTACTATTTATGTATTTATTTGCTGTAGTGCCAATAATGTATGCTGCGCTTTACAAATGAGAGAATCCAGTACAGGGAATTATAATACAATATGTACTACAACTATAAAATCAGACAATAGGAAACGATCCTGCCTGGAGGCATATATTTATATATTTAAGAAAATCGTCAAAAATTTAGTTTTTTGCATAAATATTTTTTCAGAAATAGAAAACTTCTGGAGAGTTGAGTAAAGTGTGTGTTCCCTGGAGAAATGTAGATTAGTTGTGTAGGTTGTGATACCATTTAGAACATGATTAAGGTTCTTGATAGATTACATTATAGCATATGAAGCTTTGTACATGATTGTTTGGTCTGTGACAAACTCACATGGTTAGTCCCTTTGAAATGTTTTAGGACCTACAACAACGGATATTTGTGCAAATGTTTATCCCCCAACCTGTAAACTAGGACTGCTTCCCTATAACAACGTGGGCATTAGAAACCTCTGCTTTCTTGAGCTCTATTTATTTTTGATATATAGTGGTGACCATGTAAGGAAGGCATTTTTTTTTTTTTTAAACCATACAGATAATGTAAACATGAAAGTAAATATTAGAAGGGCATTCCTGCTCCAAAGAGCTTACAGTCGTAATGCTAACGAATCGGCAGAAGTAAATACATTGGAGATCTCATTACTCAGGTGTGCTGAACACATGTCGTATTCATTAGTGTTTTTCAGGCTGCTTAAAGGGTCCAGTCCCCCTTAGGACCAAAGTGGACTAATGGCGGTGGTGTGTTTGACAGCTTATGTGGGCGATTGCCACTCTTCTTTTAATAGTAGAATTATTTGAAAATATTTTATATAAATGTCATCTCTTTATCTACTATATATTTCTGAAAGTGTCCTATGTGTCCGGGTCTGTATGTGTCTCCCTGTGCCACTCCCCGTGTCCCTAGCGGCAATCTCATTGGACCTTCCTCAGGCCAATGACATTGCTCCCTTGGCCCACCCGCCCCCGCACACCTCACACCACTGCCTCAGGCCAATGAGATTGCTCCCTTGGCCCCACACCCGCCCCCGCACACCTCTCATTGGCCTGCGCCCAACACACCAAACACACCAACACCACTGCCACACTCTCCCAGCCCTCACTGACCTTTGGTCACAGCACCTAAACCTCAGTTCTCTGGGAGATTTGGTAACGCTTCACAGCACCTAACCCTCATTGCAACGCTTCACAGCACCTAACCCTCACTGCTCTGTGAGACGACGCTTCACAGCTCTCACATCTCAACCAAAACAACTGCGGAATCAGGTACAGACACTTAGCTATATTTATATTCTTTTCACCACTGCAACACTACCCACTCTCACACAACACCGCACGGTCACCCCACCTCCACACAACGCACGCTCACCTACACACACCGCACCATCAAAGAACAACACACCACCTGTTAACAACCACCCCCCCACCAATGCACGCCACGAACGCACGCCACACCTCTCCCAGTAGGGCCTCACACATCACCTTAACACTCCTGCAACATCAATGCTTCACTATATGACATAGCACTCATTCCATTCTAATACACCTCCTCACACATGTCTGCTTTATGCACGACAAAAAACCCCTCCAGGGACCACACATCTTGCCTTCACCCTGCTGCCACATCCGTGTTTCAATCTACACAACAAACACTCCTGGATAAAGGAAGCAAACAAACACTACTCGCATTTCCCAAACACTCCCTGTCGCACGGATGACCCCCCCCCCACCCCCCAAAACACTTCCGTCACAAAATGCCCCCCCCCCCCAACCCTCCCGTCCACGGATGCCCCCCACTAATTACTCACGGAAACCTCAACACCCACAAACCCTCTCTCACTACCTCCGTTCAGGGCCTCATCCCAAGTGCGCACGTGGAGCGCCAACAAACATCCACACCAAACCCTCCTTATACCGCACCCACCGCACCATCCCACCACACAATAAAACTCCCGTCGCCCGGATGCCCCCCACCAACCCCCCAAACACTCCCGGCCCACGGATGCACCCCCCAACCCCCCCAAACACTACCGTCCCACGGATGCACCCCCCAACCCCCCCAAACACTCCCGTTGCCCGGATGCCCCCCCACCCCTCCACAAACACTCCCGTCCCACGGATGACCCCCCCAAACACTCCCGTTGCCCGGATGCCCACCCCTCCACAAACACTCCCGTCCCACGGATGACCCCCCCCCCCCCCCCCCCCCCCCCCCCCCCCCCCCCCCCC
>CM071571.1:195325333-195529678 GCA_036426205.1 Ascaphus truei
TCCCCCACCCCCCCCCCCCCATCCCTCTTCCCAGGATGCCCCCACCCCCCTCCCCAAAACAGGTCCAGTCCCACGGTGCCCCCCCCAACACTACCAAAACTAGTCCAGTCCCCCACGGATGCCCCCCCCAGTCCACGGATGACCCCCCCCAACACCCACAAACACTCCAGTCGCCAGGATGCCCCCCCCCCCACTCCACCCTCACAAACACTCCCGTCCCACGGAGACCCTCCACACCCCCCTCACAAACACTTCCCGACGCTCAGGATGCCACCCAAACACTCCTTGTCGCACGGATGCCACCCCAAAAATTACTCACCGGACACCACAACAACCCACAAACCCTCTCTCACACCTCCGTTTCAGGGCCCCTCATCCAAGCGCGCACGTGGAGAACGCCAACAATACATCCACACCCCAAAAACCTCCCTCATACCGCCCGCACCGCACCAACACAAATTAAACTCCAGTCGCACGGATGGACCCCGGATGCCCCCCCCAAACACTACCGTCGCCCGGATGCCCCCCACCCATCCCCAAACGTCCGTCACCTACGGAATGGCTTGACCCCCCCACCCAAAAACTTCCAGTCAGACACGTGATGAGCACACCCCCAAACCCACCCAACCCCCCCCAAAACACTCCCGCTCACAGGATGCCCCCAACCACCAAACACGCCGTGCCCGGATGACCAACCACCCCCCCACAAAACACTCCCGTCCCACGGAGGCCCCCCCCAAAACACCCCGTCACATGGAATATGCCCCCCCCCCCACCCCACAAACCACTCCATCACCCGGAGGCACCCCCCCACTTAATAATCCGGACACCACAACACCCCACAAACACTCTCTCACTACCTACGTTCAGGGCCCCGCAATCCCAAAGCGCCGCACGTGCGAGAAGACCAACAATACATCCCACACCAAACACTCCTCTTATACCGCCCGCCACAACCATAAACTCCCGTCGCACGGATGCACTCCCCCACAAACACTACCGATCCCACGGATTGACCCCCCCCCCACCACCCACAAAACACTCCCGTCCGCGGCCACGAATAACCCCACCACCCCACAAACACTCCCGCGCAACGAATGACCCCCCCCACATCCCAAACACTCCCGTCGCATGGATGCCCCCCCCTCTCCCCCAACCCACCAACACTAACACCCAAAACACACTCAAGTCCACGGATGCACCCCCCCACACCCCCCCAAACCACTCCCGTCGCAGGAGGATGCCCACCAAACAACACCCCAAACATCCCCGTCCCACGAGATGCCCCCCCAACCCCCCCCAAACATCCCCGTTTCCCACGGATTGCCCCCACCAACACCCACAAAAACACTACCGTCGCCACAGATGCCCCCCCACCCCTCAAAACACTCCAGTCACACGGATGCCCCCCCCACAAACACTCCGTCACAGGATGGCCCCCCCCACCCCCCCCCCCAAACACTCCCATCACCCGGATGCCCCCCCCTATTTACGTCCGGACACCACAACACCAACAACCCTCTCTCACTCCTCAGTTCAGGGGCCCGCCTCCCCAAGCCGCGCACGTGGCAGCGCCAACAATAATCCACACAAAACCCTCCTCTATACCGCCCGCACCACACATAAACTCCCGTCGCACGGATGCCCCCCCAACAAACACTCCCGTCCCACGGATGGCCCCACCCCACCACCCCACAAAACCAATCCGACATGGATGCCCCCCCCCCCCCCAAACATTCCCATCACCCGGATTGCCCCCACTCTACACTAATTACTCACGGACACCACAAACACCCACAAAACCCTCTCCTCACTACCTCCGTGAGGGCCGATACCAAGACGCGCACGTGGAGCGCCAACAATACATCCACACCAAACCCTCCTTACCCGCCCGCACCACCACAATAAACTCCCGTCGCGACGGAGGCATCCCCCAACATACGTCCACGTGCCCCCACCCCAACACGACTGACCGACCCCCACCCAAAACCCCGCAAACCCCCCACACCCAAAAACTACCCGTCGAAGACGTATGACCCCCCACCACCCCACAAACAATCTCGTTCGCAGAGCGAATGACCCCCCACCCCTCCCCAACACTCAGTCGACACGGCATGCCCCCCAACACCCCCAAAACACTCCCGTCGCACGGATGACACACCACCATCCCCCCAAACACTCCCGTCGCACGGATGACACATCACCACCCCCTCAACACTCCCGTCCCATGGATGCCCCCAAAACACTTCCGATAGCACGGATGCCCCCCAACCCCCAAATTACTCCAAAATCAACACAATGCACATTAAGTGCTGCTGGACAACCTCTCCCCGGAACATGAACGGCCACACACACCAAACCTGCACCTAACACACACACCACCAACACAAAAACACGCAACATACGAGAGGACAGAAGAAAATGAGATTAACAAAATAGAATTGGCCTGGCGTGGCGGGAGACCTGCGTACTTCTGATCAACACAAACACATCTACACACCACACACACACACACACACACACACCAACACACACACACACACCACACGACACACACACACACCCACACACATCACACAAACACACCACAACACACAGGCCGACAACACACACACACACACACACACTAAACGACACACCAACAAAACACACAACATACCCTCACGCACACATACCACACTATAAACAACACATCAAATCACAACACACACACTCCCTCCACCCACACAACACACACAAACATGTAAACAAAAGACAGACCATTACACGACATTTTACAATTTATGTACACATTTATTACTACTAACATTAACACATATTATTTAACGGTTACATCACGGGCAACGCCGGGTCTCTCAGCTAGTAGTAACTAAATGATTTGAGTACGTTATGATCTTCCGCCCATCCTCAAAATCTTTTCCAGGCTGCTAAATTATTCAGTGTGCGGAGAGTCATAAACTCCACTGCAATGTAGAATTCAGCTGATAACTCCTTAGGGGTTCCATAGCTTAAAGCCGGGGTGCATTTTGTAGGTAGTATACCCCTCCCAATGCAGTGCTCCCTCCTATATATGTAGTTTATATCTAAATTTGTATCCACCGCGTACTTCATAATACTTTTTTTATTCATCCTGCACTTGCAATGGAAGTTTAGGCTGGCAAGCAGACTCCCCCTCTGTTTACACAGCCATTGGTGATGTTTATGTTAAACAGATATTGAGAACAGACAATGGCTCAAAGTTTATTTTAAATCACCTGGAACATTTTGTAAAGGTGACATCAACAAGATATTGGGCATAGGAAAAGCTCTGCCTCAACCACCATGCACCCCCCCCCCCTGACAAATGAGGGAGCGTTGCTGTGGTATATGTAATTCCACAAAAATTTGCTTAACTTAATTTTTTTTTTTTTTTAACCTTTGAATATTTTTGTATCCGCCTCCTGAGGTTTGATCAAAAGATAAATCTATTTGCACATCTACTAACCTATTTCATCGATTCTAAGGGTAGGTCCCCGCTGCAGTCGGCGGCCGCGTGCACGCCTCCCACCAGCCCTTACCTTATATCTGGCTGTCCGAGTGCTTTCCTTGCTCACTACCACTGACACCGTCAGTCAGCAGGGGCTACAATAGGATTAAGAAAAAACCCCCCGCCAAGAACAACAAGGTCTCAAAAACACACAAAAAATAAAAAAAAGAAAATAAAAACAAAAAACCTCCAAAAGTGCCTCTCACAATAAAAAAAAACAAAAAAAAAAAAAAAAAACCACTAAAAAGACATGAAAAAACCAAAAAAAAGAGAGAGTAAACAGACCAAATAAAAAACAAAAAGAGAAAAACACACAAGAAAACAGATCCCCTCCCTAACAAAAAAAAAACTTCCCAAAAACTGAAAGAAAACAAGAAACAAGAAGAGAACAGTTTACTTGAAGAAAAAAGATCCCCCCCCCCCAAAAAAATATAAAAGACCACGCAGAAAAAGATAAAAGAGAAAGGCCAATAAGCCATCTTTCCCACAACGAAAGAAAATCAAAAAGGATATAAGACTCAAAACTAAGTGACAAAAAAAAAAAGACAGACAAAACAAAAGCAGCTAGAAGATAGAGCTAAAAAATAAAAAGTTAAAAGCATAGCACAATAAAAAAAGGCAGCAAAAGAAAACAAGTACGGTGACAAAAGTCAGAAAAAAAAAAGGGAAAAGAGAAAAATAAAGAAAGAAAAACTAACGATAAAAAAAAGAAGACAAAAGACAATAGGTTGCCAAAAAAACAAACGTCAACACCACCCCCACAAAAAAACACAGGTCGCAACCAACCCCCACTCCCCAACACCACACCCCAAACCACACCCAGCCACCCCAACAGCCCCCCCCCACCCCCAAACCCCCCCCCCCCACCCGCTACAACCCCACCGAGCGGCGACGCGTCACGTGGTGCAGCCAGGGAGCCAATAGAAGGAGGGTTGCTCCTTGCCCTGTTCCTAGCATTTGAAAGCAACTACACTGAAACTGTGATCCGGTGACGTAATGTTTTGGCAGAGCAGTGAGCGTGCTCCGCCTTCCCCCCTCCAGACTAGAAGCCTCTGCCGAGGTTTTCGATGAAAACGACTTGGTTAATGGGGGGAGGACGGAAGGAGCGAGCGCGTATGCGAAGCGACATGTGACAGAGTTGGAGCCCTATGTCCCCAGCAGTGCAGTAGTGATGTGGCCCCGTGCCCCCTCAGTCAGGGCCACGAAGCCGACCCGTCTTGGCCCACCTTTAGGCCTCAGAAGCGGGTGAAGTGCAGTGCCGAGCCGCCAGGTGCAAGGGGGCGCGTGCAGGGGGCCTTACTAGAATTAGAAGCACAATTTTCTTTCTCCCTCATTTTAAAATGGCTGAAATAGGATGCCGGATTAGAATCAAATGGCCGTGTTGAATCAAGGAAAGGGGCTGGTACTTTGAGTGGGCGTACAATGTTGATTGTAAAAGTTGTATTTTGTGATCCTAACCTTACGGTCATTTTGGTGGCCAGATATTTAATGAAATGAAATGATGGAATACTGTGGTGCTTGTATTCAAATGGGACATGGCGGCGGAAGGGGAGAGTCCCGCCAGATGAGGGGTCGGGACCCACACCCGAGCGGCTCGGAGAATGGACTGATTGGGAGTGCTTGCCAGAGATTCTCCCAAGTTGGAAGACCGGAGTTGCGGGCGAGGGTACGTCAGGAGCGGGACAAGCAGCTTCCCCGAACATTTCTCTTACTTTGCTTCTTCGAGGGTGAAGGGTAACAGGTCTCTACAAAAGATTAAGCCCATTTGGTTAACACCTATTGTTTATAAGGGTTCAAGAGTTGGTCTTGGACACCAGTAACACTGTATGTTTCAAAGGATTTTGCGTATAATAAAAGTATTTTTTTGGTGTCCGATTTACGGGTCCGTGCGTTCCAGCGAGCAGGGATTGCTGGGAGGTGGTTGAGTTCCCGGGTGTCCGGGCCGTTGACCAGCGATACAGTGATGATAGACTGGGGATGAGTTTCGGACTTGCCAGCGAGCAGGATTGCTGGGGGATGAGTTCCGGGGTTGCCCAGCAAGCAGGATGCTGGGGATGAGGTTCCGGGCGTTCGTGCAAGCGAGCAGGGATGATGGGGGATGAGTTTCCGGGCGTGCCAGCGAGCAGGGATTGCTGGGGGATGAGTTTCCGGGCGTGCCAGCGAGCAGGGATTGCTGGGGGGATGAGTTTCCGGGCGTGCCGGGATTGCTGGGGGATGAGTTTTACAGGCGTTTTTTTGCGGAGGAATTGTCAGAATGTGCCTAGGAGGTTGGGGTCCGGAGTTGTCGGTTCCCCTAAAAATGTACCCGGGATTTGTGCCTGATTCTCGGATACATGTAGGCACATTGTCCCGGCAATACCCCCCCTTGAAAGCGCGACACCACTAGGGTTCCCTGCTTCAGCATAGCCTGAAAAGGTGTATGGGGCGTAGGGTTGAACAAGTGTCCTTGTAGCTGAGGGGATCCCTAGGTTAAGTGGGGTACCCCAGCTAGTGCCCAAGTGACCCAGAATCTGTATTGGGTTTGTGGGTGCCCCAACCGTATATAAGGTTGTGGGGGGACTCTGAGTCCAGATTAAGTCCCACAAGATAGTGTAAGGGGAATAAGGCTGATGGGTATAAAAGTAAATCTTTCTTATTCTATTCCCCATACCCAGAGACTTAGGAATGTATTAGAACCACGCTTTATTAAATGTAATGTGCTTGTTACATTCTGAACCTATGCCTAAACAGACTGCCAGGGCTAACCATAGGCGCCGGTAAGTCTGCTGGACATCGATTTCAAAGAAACCAGAGGATGCACAGAGGTGAGAAAAGCATTTGGTTAGCGGGGAAGGGCTGCATACCCAGGTCCGGAGAATAATGGCAGTCATCTAGGATGCCACTTGCTCTGCCAGACCTGGAAGAGCCTGTCCCAGCGTGTGGCCTTGAGATAGCCAGAGACTGAGGTGCTAGGCTTGAGCATGTCTCCTGGCTATCTCATATTTCCCGCTGACCCGGCTTTTCTTAACGGCTTGGCTCTGATTTGGTTGCTGGGAAAGTTCCCATGCGATGATTGGCTGCTAAGAATACTATAAAGAACCTGTGAGCCAATGAGATTTGAGCTCTCCGGTAGTAAGAGGGCGGGTGGGCTTTTCAAAGTTGCTCTTGTGCAAATAGCAGAGCAACCGGCTTTGGTTTCCAGCCAGAAAAGCCTGCCCGCCAGATTCCAATTCCCGACTTTTGCGTCCACGTTCTCAAAATTGAACATGGCGGACGCGGCTGGGATTTGATGCCGATTTTGAGTTCCATGAGATTTGGAGTAACTCGCGGTGAAGAAAGTCCAAGTTCTCCGGAGAGAAGGGAGGAGTCGTGTGGAACTTCACGCCGGTTTCGGTACCAGGAGATTCAGGGCTAAGTCCCGGTCAGGGTAAAACTCTTATTTAGGGTTCCCTGCACATGGGAAAGTCTAGTTTTCAAACCTAGACCCCCAGTAAGTGTGCCTTTTTGTCTGTATTTTGTGTTCCATTGTGTGAAATTTGTGCGAATAAACTTCAATTTATTTCATTACCTTGTTTTGATCAGTGAATGATCCCGGTTAAAAAAGTGTACATTGCCTGGTCTCCCGTGACAATCACAAACTAGGTTAAAAACACCAGTGCATAGGGCAGTGGTTTCCAACCTCCTGCTTCCCTTTATTTTATTTTTTTAAAGGAACCGTAGGTGTAATTCTGCGGAACCCCAACCCTCTCTAATAGCGCGTCTGATATCGGATGCATTGTAAGGAACCCCGATCCTCTCTAATAGCGCGTCTGAGATCAGATGCATCGTAAGGAACCCCAACCCTCTCTAATAGCGCGTCTGATATCAGATGCATTGTAAGGAACCCCAACCCTCTCTAATAGCGCGTCTGAGATCAGATGCATTATAAATTCTTCTGTATTTGGCACAATTTTAAAATGACCTGAAAATTGCAGGGAACCCTTTTAGGCATGCCTGGGGAACACAAGGGTTCCTAGGAATCCTGTTTGAAAAACACTGGCATAGACGGACTCCTGTGATTAGTATCAGGGTGTTTTTTGGAACCCGAAATTGCATTAAACACCTAGTGATTCTGCAACACACATTTATCAGTGGGGGATATTTTACCCGCACAACGGCTAAAAGAAAAAAGACCAACCTTTTTACTGAAATAATATTTTGAAGGTTATTGCAATGTTAAGTAGAACATAATAGAGATGTATATTTTTTTTAATATACATAAATACATATATTCTGTTGCAGCAATGATAGGGTACTTTTAATGCTCATAGATCATATGGGCTGAGGTAGTGTAGAGGCTATGTAAAGGTTAAAAAAATCGTTTGTGTGCGCATTGTCTACACTGCCATTGAAACTCCCTTCTTTTGAGTTATCATCAGTTCCCAGGTAAAGTTGGAGCATTTCTAAATCGGTGCCGGTATAATTCAGTGGGGAAATGGGAACCATTGAAGTATTGCCTCTCTGTATAGTGGCAAACCACATGGCAGGTCCGGCGTCTTCTAAGGAATTTCTGGGGTCTGTCTGGTGATGGGGAAGTCGTGTGGACACATTTGAACATAATCCTTTGTACTAATTGGTGTATGCAGAGGGGAGAAAATCGTTGGTTTAGTGCTTTATTTACATAGCAAAGCATGATGCAAAAATGGCCCTCGCGAGTTGTGTACATAAGCACATAATATACATGCAGCCATGGCATTTTGCTGTGTATCTTACCCATATATACTAGGCAGCACTGGTTAAATAATGCAGGTATTTCTGCCTAAAGAGCAGGAAACTGTATTTCTAACGTGCCAAAATATTCTGTAGCGCAGTACAAGAGGGTCGGAAGACTTTAACAGCACAATATCAAATATTAACGTACAGTAGGTACGCAGGGTCCTGCTCCAGGGAGCTTGCAATCTAGAAGGAAGGGTGAGTGGAAACATAAGGTACAGGAGGAGGTGGGTGTGTTTCTGAGAGCTGCTTGTTAATTAAACGAGTTGAGGAAAGAAGTAAATGGGATGGTGCAGTATCAGGGCAGCGGTAACATCAGGAAGTCGGCAAACTGTGGCTGCCAAAGGCTGCAGGTCTTATTTCTAAGAGACCCTGAGGTGAAGTGCAGAAAGCAGAACCAGACACCCACATCATAGGTGGGAGAGATGCTAACTCTGGCTTAGTGGGCAGGAGCAGCGAGGGTGAAGCACAATGGGGGAGACCGTCTTAGAAATAACACCAGAGTGACAGCAAAGGTGGCCCTCTCCTGTCTGAGGTGAACGTTGTGTCAGGGGGTAGCCAGTCCTTCATACTAAAGGTGAAGCCCGACTGGTTACCCCTGAAAAGTGTCTCCCTGGTAGCTAAGTAGCACCATAAGCCAGGGACCATGTAATGTACCATAGAATGTAAAAGCATGCCCTGTTTTTTGACTTTACCTGTTCCCTTTGTCCCAGACACATGAAACTTCAGGAGTGTAAGTTTTAGGTGGGATATTTGGGTCGAAATACATGTATCTTGTTTGTAGGAGTTCGGGGGGACAAAGTTACTGGTAGTCCTGTAATTCTCCCCGACGTGCAGGCTTGAGTTGCGGGTACGTGGGGGGAATTACACTGGGGCTACACAGTGTCCCCCAGAATCCTGGTTTTCGAGCCGAAGTATCCCAGACCCATTTCCCTCACAGGTATAAGGTCCCCCAAGACATATTCTTTATTGAAGTATGTTTTACAGTGTTGTGTGCATTTTTGTATAAATGTCTATTCAGCCAGCCCGGACATCCACATAGGTGCCGGGATGTCTGGATAGACATTGGAGTTCAAAGGAGAGAGGATGTCCAGAGGTGACCAAACTGTCCGGAGTACAAAGGCACCCTGTGGGGACACCTTTTTGAGACTGCCAGACCTGGTGGAGCCTGCCTAGCGGGTGGCAATGGGTTGGCTGGGGGAAGATGCAGCTCGTAGGCGCGTTTCCCATTGGCTAATTCATATTTCCAGCTGAGCCGGCTTGGCATGCCTCCTCCTCTAACGTCAGCCAAGAGTTGAGCCCCCATTTCTATTGGCCAGTGGGAGGGAATTCCCACTCTCTGATTGGTCGCTCCTCCTACTTCCACGCTGAACATAGGACAGCGGAGGTTATGTAAGGAGACGGCCGAGGCAGAGAACCAGACCATCTTGTGACTTGTTGATGAAGCGCGGGCGGCTTTTCAAAGTTGCTGTCACGAATAGCAGAGCAATCGGCTTCAGTTCTGAGGCTAGGAAAGTCTGCCCTGCAGAGACTCAGGCTGAATCCCCGCTGGCGCTGAGCGCGCTCATGCTTGGAGAGCTCTCCAAACATGAGCTCCGGGTGTCCTGCATGTACACGTGCTGGGGGGGGGGGGGCATTGAGTGCGCTGGAAAGTATAATTTTTTTGTTTACATAAGCACCGCGTGCCCGCGCACGAGTGAGCACCGCATGAGCGGGGACTTACATATATAGATATATGTAAGTAACCGCGGCAAGCACCAGCGGGGACGCAGCCTTAGGCTGCGAACCTGCTGCGGCCGGCGGGGCGTGCGGCCGCGAACCACCAGAAACTTGCCCGAATGGTCCCTGCCCCCGCTGCCTCCTTCCGGCAGGGCTGACTACATCCTGTGACGCGTCAGCCGGCCGATGCTGCAAGAATCTAGTGATTTTTGGCGCTGACGCGTCACGTGGTACGCGAGTCAGCCAATGGGGAGGAGGGGAGGGAAGGAGCTAGATGGGAGGCACCTTGGGCGGGGAGCAGGGAAGGAGCTGCGGGTTAAAGTGTGTGTGTGTGTGTGTGTGTGTGTGTCTGTGGGTGTGTGTGTGTGTGTGTGTGTGTGTGTGTGTGTGTGTGTATGTGTGTGTGTACATGGCACCACGATCAGATCCCTCCCACTGCCGCCCGCCGCCCCACTCCCGCCCCCCTCCCGCTCCGGCTCCCTGCAGACCGCATATCGCGGTCTGTGTCTGTCAGCGCCCCGCCTGTCTGCAATGCGGGCGCGCTGACTGAGGGAGCGGGGCCTTAGCCTAAGTCAGACGCTAAGTCCAAGTTCTGAAAATAGAACGTCGCAGCTAAGCTTTTTAGCTGAAAAGAGGACCAGTAAGGCAGGAGGGATTTCCCGGTATGGGTAAGCTCTCCGAAGCAGGCACCCTGCACCTATTTGAGGCTAGGTGCACCAGGGGAGACAAGGCAGGGGGCGCAGCAACAAAAGTTTGCGCACCCCTGGTCTGGGTGATGGGAAGGCTAGATATGTTGGGAGATCATGTTAAAGAAACAAGGTGGACAGAGGGATGAAAGAGTAAAAGTTACACAGAATGGCAAACTTCCTGCAATAACAGGTTTCCAGCTTATTTTGTGCTTGGAGTCCCCCTTTTTGTTTAATTTGGCACCTAGAAGAAAGATGTTTGTGTCACTTCACCCGTTCACTGACCCTTGCACCAGAGCTTGTCCTGTAGGGTGTCTGTTTGTTTGTGTCTGTTTGTTGGCACTTTGTTTAGTTTACCTGTGCATGTGCATTAGTGTTTGCACCCAGTCTGCGCTTCCCAGAGTATAGCTTGGTGGTGAGAGCACTACCTTTTTTATGAAGTATGTGAACTTGGTTGAACTCCTGGTCAGCTTGGGCAAGTCACTTTATCTCCCTGTACCCAAAACATAAATTAGATTGTAAGCTCTTTGGTGCAGGGATTCATTGTGCCTGCAAAACTCTGTGTATGCTCGGCACTATACAAGAGAATATTATTAAAGGGAGCAGAAAGTGAAGTATAGTTCCCCGTCTCAAATAAATGGGGCAAAAATAATCCAACAGAGGTCGGGTTTTCAGGATATCCCTGCTTCAGCACAGGTAGTGCAAGTCGTCAAAGGCTGAGCAACCCGTGCTTAAGCAGGGTAAATCCTGAAAACCCGACCTGTAGGTGGCCCTTGAGGTTGGCCACCCCTGATTCCAGAGTAAGGAGGAGTTATAAGGCTGGCTGTGACCAGGCTGTATCTCGTTTGTTTTGCTCTTTGTCACAGCAGGGTGGGAAGTCTGAGAAGAGCAAAGAGCAAAATGACTTATCGTACTTGATTTATCCTGGTCATACGTACCCTTCCAACGCCTCTCCTGTGTCGTCGTACTGTAACTGTGTATTGCATGGGTATTCCGAGGAAGGGAAGGGATCGTTCTGGAACTTTTGGGTGGATCCAATCTAGAACCAATAATAGTTGCCAAATTATTTTTTTAGGTTAGAGTGGTTCTGACAGCCCTGTTCCTCCTTGAGGGTAACATCAGGAGATTGGATGGGCCATTTTGCCGTGTCTATGTTTTAAGCGACGTGAATAACGCTTTATTATACTTTTTTTTTCTTCTTCGAGTAATTAAATCCTCTCTCTATCAATATTTGTACTTGTACATTTTTTTTAACCTGCACAATTTTTGTCCTGTGAAGGTGAGCAAAAGGATAGGTGGTGGCTTTGTGGGGAACGTACTGACATTGAGGTGAGAGCGAGCCTGGTTCAGCCCTGTCATTTAACCCCCATTGGACTTTAGACATTAGATTGGTAGGTCTTCAGGGCAGGTCACTGCTTATTTAAACAATATGCCCAGCTCTGCGTAGCATATACTGCAAGGAGGGAAAAAATGGGACCTTGCAGAAGACATCTAGATAACGCTTCAATATATAGAATATCATAAAATCGAAGACTCAACCATCCCTATTTTTTTTTATTTTTTTGATTTACATGTTCCTGTGTTGGGTAAGAAAGGGAACGTATTCCAAAGTGCCCTTTTTTTTCTTTCCCCCCCCCCCCCCCATCCGCACCCCCGATACATGAGGAGGCCAGGAAACATTGGGCTGTGTGTGGCTCAGATAACTTTGATCCTCTGGTTTCGGTGACTGAGGGTGGCTGGGATCCCAGCCATGTTCTTGTGCGATTTAAATTCTTTATATCCATTCTGCTGCCACGTCCTGAGGTGCCCCGAGGAGCAGGGCACCTTTAAAAATGGTCTCCTGTGAGCTTTTCCACTTCCTGGTGGGTACAATGAAGTGAGATTTAACCCATTGCCACCTGGCTGTGGGATTCAATGCGATATAATGAAATGCCCCTTTGTCTGCAAAATGGTTTCGACCTCTTTATCATGGAGTATAGAAACTGGTTTTCCAGAAATACTCATTTACTTTTTGGATGTTGTTTTCTGAAAGTTGCAAATTATAACACATCCCCCAATGTCCCATGTCTTGTCGGAATATTTAACGTGACAATATTTCCTATGACTACACACCGAGCTTGTATCCACGTGTGTTTAAACATGAGCTAGGAATGGCAGACAAAAGACAATTCCATTTCACAAAGTTGGGAACTCATCCATGCATCTTATTTGTCAGTATTTTGGATTACCTGCACTTTGAGGTTTAAGACGTGGCACAATGTTGCATCTTTTTATGTAGGGAGGTAATTGCACTCAGGGATGGAGCTCCTTCCTCTGGGAATCCTTCATGTGTGCTTTTTCTAACAGAAGGAAAGCAGAATTTGGCAAGCAGACACTGTTCCTATACTTGGCAGTATTTATTGTGGCTTTGACTACATGGCCCTTGACTACTATCATTTTGTACGGCTCTGGCTGGGAGAGCTATTTTTACTGCCTAATTTGAGCAATACATCCTAAAACTGGATATATTCCAAGTAGGTAATAGAAAACCTAGCTACAGAGCAGGGGTGGACAGGTGGTCATCTCCAGTAAGTATGCTCTAGCCTTTTTATAGGCTGGCATGTGGATTCTCAATCAGTGGGCCCTGAAACACCCCCATGACCCTCCACCATTTCCGAAACCTGTGCGTTGCTGTGAGATGTGGTGACCTGGGAAACCAATACAATAAATGGTATGCTTAATGAAGCTGTGAGTGTAATGTGGGTTGTACTCATTCACGTATCCATACACTATACGACAATGCAGTCTTGTGTTGTATTTTGTTTCCTAGGTTTGTGTCAATAATTCCTCAGCTGTTTTCACACCAGGAGGTTGCTATTGACCCTTTGGCAGCACATGTTAAGCGACGTATCCTGCTGTCTGACGCACAAGAATCCTTTTGGATTCTGTCCACGATGGGAGAGCCTTGTTGTTGGGCAACGGATAGTGACGGCAATTGGCTAGGAAAAAACACACCCCATCACCGAGCAGAATATGTAACAACTCCCACTACTCCATTTCATCATATTTGCAAAGTCTTCCAAAACCAGCCTCAAATGTATCTCCCTTACTGGGCTTAAACCCATAACCATTGTACTGCTGGAATGCCCAGACTGCCATGGGTCTTCTGTCTCCGAGGTCCCATCACTAGTACAGCAATGGCATTCCCGTGACCCGCCCCCGTTATTCATGGTGTGGTTCTGTCTTAGCGGCTGATTCGGTGTACTCCGTGGTTAGTTTCAGCCATTGTACCATTTGTATGATGCTCCTTTTTTATGCACCGGATTGAACTGCTCATCGTTCTGCTGTCCTTCCATGCTAACTTGTCTTATTGTATTACTCCTGGATGCAGCTGGCCATACAGGCAATAACCAGCATGTGATGGGCCTTTCAGACTCTCTGCAGGTAGAGTAAGGTGTCATGCACTGTACCCTCCCCACCCCTTAGGCCTCGGGCATGGTCAGCGCTTAGGTGCTGACCCGTGCTGAGGCGCGCTGCTGCTCGGCACTGAGACCCTGCAGCCGCAATGAGAGCGGCTTTAGCAGGGGCTCGCGCACGCCTGCGGAAGCGTGTGTCTTAACAAATGTTAAGTTTCAGAGCTCGTCTGAGCGCAGGGCCGGTCACGTGAGCGGTTCGCCCAATGAGGTCGAACCAGCTCCGTGACGTCACCGGCCCGCCCACAGACGGTGCACGCTCTAAGGCCAGGGAAAGCACCGCTTTCCCTGAGCCTCAGCGCGCCTCCGCACGGGCGAAGTGGGGACTAAGCCTTAGTGAGGGTGTGAAAGGGGTTAACTGCCCAGGTGTCTTGCTCCCCTCCTTGCGGGGCATTATAAATGAGCACATACCCCAACAACCCCAAAAGGGAGCACATTTCCCACCCTCCTCTCTCCCCCCCCCAAATAAATGCACAATTTGTGTTGAAATAAAAAAAATTAAGTGTGTTTTTTTCCCCCCTCATTTTATAAAACAGGACGTAAAACATGTCTGTAAACAAGGACTCCTTTCCCAGGTGCACGGGCTCAATTATAGCTGGGAGACTGTAAATAATAATAATAATACTAGATTTAATACAGTAATCGTTTCGTTCTTTTACAAAAGACCAGAGAGCCACATACCCCCAGGTGAACTGATCATTTGCGGTGTGTGTGTGTGTCTTCTACTTCTGATACTTGTTCTCCGTGGTATGCTTCAAGCACGCTGTTATACAACACTGGATCAACAATAAACCGCAAACGCACACACGGGAGGCTGGGGTATGTGTGTCTTCTGGTGCTGGTTCTCTGTGGTATGCTGCAAGCACGCTGTTATACAACACTGGATCAACAATAAACCGCAAACGCACACACGGGAGGTGGCGGAGGTGCATGGGGTAGTTGGGTGGCGGTGTGGGTGCAGGGGGTGGAGGTGATGCAGAATGTAATCTCTAATATGCTATCGTTTGAAACACACACACACACACACACACACACACACACACACAAACAAACACACACACACCCACACACACACACACACACACACACACACACACACACACCACCCCCTTCTTTCTGGGAGGTAATCCAAAGGTACAACCACCCTGACACCCCCTCCCCTCCCCTCCAGAAGTGTGTTTCTGCAATGTTCCAATAAAAGAAAGCATTTGAGCTTACATCTGGCACCAGTAACACCCCCCCCCCCCTGCTGTTGCTGTTCATTGTTGATCTAATTTGTGTCAGTCTTAAACTCCATTCCTGTTTGATCTTTGAGAGAGTCCAGACCTCCTGATGTGCCTGTAAGGCTGTGACCTGTCAGTCGTTTGCCACTTTCCCTTGACAAAGGACATTCTTATGACCTGAATATAGGATCCTTTCAGTAACACCCCCTCCCCAGATAAGCCTCCCTCCCATGAACATATTTGGGTAACTGGGATAATCTGTCCTCCCAACATGTCATTTTTATATAAATATAGAAAGCTGGATTTCTAGGAATTAAATCTATTACCCTAATTCAGGGCTTCTCGAGATTCCCTCCCCCCAAACAGGTCAGGTTTTAGCGCTATTTCAGCTTCAGCACAGGTGGTGCAGTCTTTGAGTGAGACACTGATTGAGCCACCTGTGCTGAAGCTGGAATATCCTTACAACATGACCTGTTCGGGGGGTCTTGCGGACTGGAGAAGCCATGCCCTAATTGTTTCATTACCTGTGCCTGCTCATTACACCGTGTGAAACTAAAGCTTATGACCTTGAGCCCTACACTATCCCTAAACAAACTTGGCAAAGGGGTTTTGTTGCCAGGCTGCACCCAGAATGGAGGATTCACATGGCTGGATCAGAACCGTATTGCACAAATATATTTAAAAATGGAAAATAAAGTTCTGCACTGACAAGTGACGGCTTTGAAAATGGAGCCTTTTGAAACTAAAGAGATTTACGATGCACAATGCGGCGGTTTCTTAGAGACTGATGCCCCCAAAGAGAGCGGTTTATGCTGATACCCCCAAAGAGAACGGTTAAAGTGGGGCATTTTATATACTTCCTAACAAAGATGTAGGCATCCTCTCTTTCGTATTGGGCAGTTGTTTTTTGTTGTTACCGGAATAAACCATGTGTGCTGTGGTCCATCTCTTGTGCTAATTACATGCATGTTTATACAACTCCAGGGCGCTTTGGACAATTTAAGAATGACATTTTGGGAACACTGAGCTGTTTATTCCTGACAGTTAAATACTGTTGCTGCTTACTGTATGTGATGACCTTGAGACGGTGAATACACTGTGTACTTTAGATCATGCAGAAGCATGTGTTAAACATGTTTGATCCAGATATGGAGTTTCATAAGCATGAACACTAATGAATCTATGTGATTTAAAAAAGGGTCACGGAAGTAATTTTCGTCACGCCTCTGGCAAGAACCATGTGTGTCGGGAGAGATTTCCTCTTTGATGCAGTAAGGGATTTCATTGCCTCTGTACCATCTGCTTTAAATTAAAGTGTGTGTGACTGTATTATTAAATATCTAGTGTGCAAGGCATGGGAATGTTAGGGGAAGCCAGCCTCCCACGGGAGTTTGGATATCATCAAATATGAATTCTGTATCACTGTCTGTACAGAGCACGGCACAGAGACGAGCACACGCAGATTACAGTGAGCACAGCACAGAGCTGCCACGCTGCATTATTGTCTTGGCTTCATTCATTGTGTACTGCTGTTGTAGCTGGGTTTCTCTACATCCACATTAATCAGCAGGAGTTATAGTAAGGGATCTATCATGGCTTATCTGGCTAGATCAGTGGTGCTCAACTAAAGTCCTCAGGCCCCCCTATCCCCCCCCCCCACACCCCTCCAAACCGGTCGGGTTTTCAGGATATCCCTGCTTCAGCACAGAAGGCTCAGTCTTTGATTGAGCCACCTGTGCTGAAGCTTGGATATCCTTAACCTGACCTGATTTTCCCCGTGTACAACCTGTGCTGTGGTATTTGTTGAAGTCGTGTGCGTTGTGTCACACAGCTGCACCAGTAAACATCTGTCCAGAGTCTAATAGTATCGGACACCCCGCCAATAAGCTAATGTTTCATGGCCGTTATTTACACTGGTTTTCCCTCATTCTTTTCAGGTAAAGACTCTATTGCAGTGGTGGCCAACTTCAGTCCTCAAGTCAGGTTTTCAGGATACCCATGCTTCAGCGCAGGACTGTTTTGAGCCACCTGTGCGGAAGCTGGTGTATCCTGGCCACCCCTGCACTATTGGCATCTCCTCTTGGTTTTCTTATTGAACCCTGTCGCCGCCCTTCCTGGCTCTCTAGAGGTTATTTTCCCCTGTCACTTCACATGACGGGGCACAGCACACAAGTAGTGTGTTCCCACCTCCCTTGCACCCCGCCCTCATCCCAACTCCTCCCAAAAAAGGGCCACAGGCCACCTGAAGAAGAGACTCGTAATGCCTTGTAAGTTTGTGTATGAATACCTTGGTCTATTAAAACCCGCAACCACCCCATCCCGTCAAACCTAATGCGCCCCGGGTAATGTGCCCCACTCTCTGTAATGCTGCACTTGTTCCTTGTTGCTGTCTGATTCCATGTGTTGTGTACGTCTGACTCATTGCTGGTAATTGTGGTAACAGGCTCTAAGAAGAAGCTACGCTGGTTTCCAGTTAGGCGGCTCTTCACTCACTCCTGCCCCAGCCTCAGGATCCCTAGCAGGTTTTTAAGAGAAGGTGGGTGACTACCAGCCAAACGCCTATATATTTATTTTTATTCCTCTGGTTATTTTGCCGTTTTGTAGCTGCCTTTCTAACTGTTTGATTCTTGCAGTCAGAGGTTCAGTGCACTTGTATTTGGTGCCATGTAAATTGGAGAAATATAACAATTAAAGGCATATAAGAGCCATTGATCCTGTACTTTGTTAATGTATTTAAAACCTATAGACCACATTTGCTATACTGTACTTGTTTTTTTACCATTTGTGTTACCATTATGTTTATAAGCAGAAATAGGAATTAAAACTACACAAATATTTAGTGTTCCTATAGAATCACAAAAGATGAACATCAATGCTACATCTAATATGATAAATCATAGAGCTAAATACTAATCTGTTTTTCTTAAGTGAGTGTCATGTAGTTTAATGCTTTGGCCAAAGCATTTTTAATCTTGCAAACCACGTCACCATATTTCCCTCTTTGGCAAGTCCCAACATTTGTGTGTAAGCTCAGAACCCAAACCCAGCACCCCATATGGATGTGTCGGAAAGCTCCTGCAATGCTGGGACATGCGAGGGAAGGGATACCTTGGCGGGGTTTGCAAGCTTCAAAATGCTTTGGCCAGAGAATGAAACTAAATGACTTTCACTTCAAGGGCCACCAGCAGGTCCGGTTATCCCTGCTTCAGCACAGTCTGAGCCACCTGTGCTGCAGTAGGGATAGATATCCTGATGACCTGTTGGTGGCCCTTGAGGACTGGCGTTGCCCACCCCTGGTGCAAGCGCTAATGCACCCAGAGGCAGTCGCTGCTCCTGCAGTCTCTAACGCTGGCCTCAGTACCTGGCAGTATTCACCTATATTATTTTAACCCATTCAGTGCAGAGCAACGTGTCACTAGCCCCCTTGGCCACTGAAGGAGTTATTCTTCTGAGGTTAGTTCTGAAATTGTCCCTGTCTAATTTGAAGAGCAAATAGTGCTATAAATAAATAAACAATTTGACCACAAACACAGGTTATTGCTGTTCGGTTTCCTCACCGACATGCTGGGTGAGCTCTTTATTTCAATGAGTCCTTTTCGTAGTGGTGTGTGGCGAGGAGATGTACAGTACACCTGGGGAATGTATATTCTGGAGACTGCGCGTTCCCGTGTGTTTACTGGGGTACCATCCCGAATCCGGTCTACTGGCTTCAAACGAAGAATAAAGAGGCAATCCACGCTGGTTTTTTTTTCCCTTTCTAATTTTTAAATCCAGGTTTGAAGCAGGGGGTCTCTGGAGCTGAACCATTGATTTCAGCGCCGGTGACCCCGGCTTCCAGTGGTACTTGCCTCTGTAGTGGGTGCCAGTTGCCACGCCAGGGTTTACATGGCTGCTTTTCAAAGCTCACGGGCCAATAGGAAGCCGTGACATCATCCGGTGTGGCTTCCTATTGGCCCATGTGACTAAGGAGCTTTATTTATAAACTGTATTACCTGGAAGTAATACATTGCGTTACCTCGTTTTCAAGTATGTCCTGGGCACGGAGTTAAGATTACACTGCAGAGGTGTTTGCGCCCCCCCTCCCCCCTTCGGAGGTAAGTATCTCCGGAAGCAGGGGGTCCCTGCAGCTGAAATTAACGGGATTCAGCTCTGGAGACCCCCTGTATTAAAGAAAAGTGGCATGGCTTGCCCCTTCAAATGTTGCTTGCATGAGTACTTTCACTTATTTGGTAAGCATTGTTTAGTGTGGCTTTGAGCCTATGGTTGCATTTCTGGGGTTGGCTTCTTCCTCCCCCATAAACGCACCAGGGGCTGTTATGTTTGCATGGATGGCAGGCTGCACGGGTAACAATCCTCCCCTGTAGAGCTTGCTCTAATATACCTGTAACATGAGTTATTTGTTTGGCGTGTGTAATAGAGATTTTAGCTTGGATGAGCTGTTTAACACCAAATTGTGCTTCTATCTGCCAGTCAGACATTGGTGTCGTCTGGTTGCTGCCTTTGCAGGCTGTAGTTTAGTTGGAAACCTGCGTGGATAAACTGGTTTTGAATGCACAAGGGCATCATTTTAGCTCTGATTTTAGCAATGAGGCGTAGAACAAATGGGTGTCTCTCCCTGAGCTGCATAGTAACACCTTTCCTTTCTCCCATCTCCCCTTTTAGAGGCCGCCATGCAGACAGGAGGGCCAGAAAGGTGCTGCCAAAGTTCCACCCTGGGAGTGGCTGCATGAACGCCTCTGACTCCTTATAAAGTGCTGTGGAATGGAAAGCCATTATCTACAAGTTAGAATTGTTCCCAATCGCTGAACAGCGCTCCTAATGTGCCCTTCATTTAATGACTTTTGGATGAGGGTCCTCAAGAGACCTTGATGTAGCCTTATTGTCCTTCAGTTTAACCCCTTCACTGCCAGAGTTACAGCTCTGCGTCGCATGCTGTTATAGTAATGGAGCTGTTCAGATATGACTTATGAAGGGAAACACATTGTAAACAAACCAAGACAGATTGCGTTGGACTGCACTATTCTACCCATTCTTTCCAAATCTCCCGCTTGTGGTACTTACGTGTAAGGACACTTGTGTATGTCCTTTGGTGTATGTCCAGGGACTTTTTTCCCACTCAAATGGTAGAACATTAATCCAGGAAGAAATCTGATTACAATTACTAGTCGGGAAATCACTTCCTTTTTTCACATAATTGGCAAATTTTTCACTGTGTTCTGTTTTGCCTTCCACGTCAATATAAATATTAAACGGCGACCCATTAGAATTTAGCAAGGGTTGCACTGTTACTGTACATAAACCCATAACATCTTTAGCTGTTCATGAAATGTCTTTAAATATAATGTATAACCGTTTCCATTTTAATATAACATGTATTATTATAATAACTGTGCCCAGGACATACTTAAAAACAAGCGGTAAATCTCAATGTATTTCCCGGTTAAAACATTTTATAAATAAAACTTGATGGGAATCTCTCGAGCCTAATCTACTATGAAACCAGTATTGGGCTGGAGGGGTTATGCACTGAGATGTGCCAACAGGGGAAATGGTAAAGGAGAGCTGATTGTTGCTTTTTTTAAGGTTATCTAAGCACTGTGTTCTGCATAAGGTAGAATACAGGCATCGTGATTCCCATCCGGGGGAGCGCTTAGTGTGACATAAGTGACCATCTCCATGTGCAGAGGAACTAATCAGGAGTGGCTCAGTTAGTAAAGACACTGACTGGCACTGGGTGTGAAGCAGGGGAGTCATGTTCAATTCCCAGTGTCGGCTCCTTGTAACCTTGGGCAAGTCACTTTATCTCCCTGTTCCTCAGGCACCAAAAACATAGATTGTAAGCTCCACAGGGCAGGGGCCTGTGCCTGCAAAATGTCTCTGTAAAGCGCTACGTAAAACTAGCAGCGCTATACAAGGACATGCTATTTATTATTATTATTATTATTATTATTATTATTATCATTATCATCATCACCACCATCTCATGCTGAGCAAGTGCTTTGTTTTGCAGTAAAATCTCCTCTCCGAGTTCTGTGCACCACTAACTTTCCCTGAACGCACGTTACAGATGAGCTGTGATTAGTCTCCTGAGTTTAGTGGTGTTCATATGGGAACAGAGCATGAGGTGAAGCGGTTTGTACATTCACCGTCGGCAATAATTCGGCATCAACGGAATCGTGTCACAAAAATAGAATAGTTTGAAAAAACGAGCCCGCTTTCATGAACACGATTCTCTGCGAGGTAAATGTTTCTTAATTTGCTTTTCTGCACATTTCAGTAATAAGTTGACAAAGATCAGCAAATTCCTCCCTTTTTTTGTTTTTTTTTTGTTTGTTTTTGACTAAATAAAGCAATGTCAGCAGCATCTCCTGTATTAAACCAGAACTCATTGTTTACAGATTTTACTCACCAAAGCGCTCCATAAAAAACCTTGTACTTTCCCCTGTGGCAGTGGGTACCGACGTGGTAACTCCTCACCACTACTGTCCTCAGTAGGACAAGAAAGTCTTCTTTGCAGATACTATAAGCAGTCTTTTCCTGTCCAGGAGAGTAGCAGTAGTTTTTAAAAAAAATTGTGGTACTCTCCAGGACTGTGTGTAAGTAATCTCGGTTCTCTGCCTCTCTGCCCCCTGAGGCTCTGGCATTATGTGCCTCCGTCTGCTGGCCGGAGGCCCACTGGGACTGAATCGCTGAAGCATCTTGAAAAGCAAGAGGGTCAAGTACTGGCCTGGTGCAGCATAGATTGGGAGCGAGCACCTGTTCTGCTCCCCCCCCCCCCCCTTTTTTTATTTTTATAAACGTGGCAATGCACTAGGAGATCAGCGTGATTGTGTTCCAGAAAGCTAGGAGCATCAAAGCTGAAGCAGGGCGACTGCTGAAGCTACTTCAGGCACAGGGTCACTAACCAAATCTAGGGCAGTCCATAGCTCAGTGGTTTTTCAACCAGGGTTCTTGGGAACCCTTGGTTCCCCGTGCATCCCTAAAGGGTTCCCTGTAATTTTCAGGTCATTTTAAAATGGTACCAAATACAGATGAATTTACAATACCTCCCCCAACTGAGTGACGCAAGTTTCCCAACCGCAAGGTTCTGGCAATCTCATCGGGTTGCAGCATGAGGACATGGCATTACTGGGAAAATTCACGTCAACACTAAGCGGTGTCAAGTGGGCAAGATTTCACGAGGCCCCTCCTAGAAAAATATCTGGGATCAATGGTGCAGAGATCCAAGGTGTCCAGAGCACAGGATTTCTGTTCAAGATCAGTTGATAAAACAGGAGCTGAAGTGGTGGGATAATCCACACATTTTGCAAAACCAGTACTTCCTCCATGACTGGGTAACCATTACCACAGACGCCAGTGGCTCCGGATAGGCGCACAAATTGGCGCAAGGAAATTGGCCCAATTTCTACAACCGTTTAACCAGCAAACATGCTAGAACTAATGTCAGTACTGAGAAGCTTTTTTTTTACCGCTGTCCTGCGGTATATCTCTCTCCCCGCCTTGCTCTCTCGTCCCTCTGCGGATGGTCCCTGTTCCTCGTTGTCCTGCTGTATATCGCTTCCCCAGCTTCGTTCTCTCTTCCCTCGGCTGACTGTCCCTGTGCCTCGCGGTCTCGCTGTATATAGCTCTCCCAGCCTTGCTTTCTCTTCCCTCGGCGGACGGTCCCTGTGCCTCGTGGTCTGGCTGTATACGTCTCTCCCAGCCCCTCTCTCTCTCTCTCTTTCCCTGGTGGACGGTCTGGCTTATGTGGAGAGATGGTATGGAGAGGCTCCCACACCCCCCCTACTCCGGTGCGACCCCTGTCAGTCACCCATCCCCAGTACCCAGCGTGCGTTAGTACCTGGAACTGTTCGGCGGGTCCCTGAGCTGGTTGGGTCACAGCGGTCTCATAGTAGGTAACGATCTTTCCAAGATCATTACCTAGCAACACATTAGCAGGAATATCATTCATTACTCCCACCTCCCGCACTCCCTGCCAAGTACCCCAGTTCAAGTAGACTTTTGCCACTGGCAAAACGTGGCGGCCTCCTCCCGCCTCCCCCATATGCAGAACCCTCCCAGCAATGATTTCCTCAGGCCGCACCAGTCCTGGCCGCACCAGGGTAAGGGTAACGCCAGAGTCTCTCAGTCCTTGGGTGAGTTTCTGACCCACCAGGACTGATTGCAAGTGGGCACCTCTGTTTTCTCGCGACCCAGATACCACACAAGCCCCTAGGCGTACTCCAGAGGGGTGATCCTCTCCAGAGGCAGCGGCGGGCTTCATCCAGTCTGGGCAGTCGAGGCTGATGTGCCCCTGCTTTTGACAGGTAAAACACTGGGGGAGATCTCCCTGCCCAGGTGGGCGGATTCCCCGCTTCCATCCCGGGACCCCCCTTGTTAACCTCTGTATTCCGGTTAGCCACATATGAATCTGCAAGCTTGCCAGCCTCTGTGGCTGACTTAGGATCTCGGTCCTTAACCCACTTTCTCACTTCAGGTGGGCACAGGGTTAAAAATTGCTCATGAACCACAAGATCCAATAACCCCTCAAAGCTTTCAACTTCCAGCCCTCCAACCCATTGCTTGCACAAAGATGTCAGACGCCCCACCAGCTCAGAAAAGCCGCCGGGACCCTCGTGCTGAAGGGCTCTGAACTTTTGCCGGTGGGTTTCAGGGGTGACGTTGAAACGGTGCAGCAATGCAGCTTTGATGGCCTCGTAATCTTGGTCCAGGTGCTCCGGCAGATCTGCGACGACATTCATGGCTCTTTCATTCAGGGTGGGTGTAAGATATGCCGCCCACCGGGCACGCGGCAACTGATGCTGCCTGCAGGTTTTTTCAAACCCCCGCAGGAAAGTGTCCAGATCCCCATCTTTCGCCAAGCTTGGGAAATGCTCCATCCGTGGCCTGGACGGGCGGGAATCTCCGCTGCTGGGTGCTGGCGATTCCCTCTGGAGCTTGGCAAGTTCCAGCTGGTGCCTTAAGTCCGCTGCGTATCTCGCATCCTCCCGTTCTGCAGCATATCTCGCTGCGTCACGTTCTGCAGCTTGTCTTTCTCTTTCTGCGTCACGTTCTGCAGCATATCTCGCATCCTCCCGTTCTGCAGCATATCTCGCTGCGTCACGTTCTGCAGCTTGTCTTTCTCTTTCTGCGTCTTGTTCTGCAGCATATCTCGCATCCTCCCGTTCTGCAGCATATCTCGCTGCGTCACATTCTGCAGCTTGTCTTTCTCTTTCTGCTTCGCGCTCTTGGAACTGGATGATGAGCTGCAATCGCGTTGCATCATCTACTGGTCCTAGGTACTTGAGAGTAGTTTGCAAGTACACATCCAAGGCACTGGCAGGCTGAGAGCTGCTGGAGTCCTCGGAATATGATAGTCCTGGGTTCCTTGACCCGTGGGCAATTTCCAGGGCTAAGCCACCGTCCGTTCCGCTGCTGTGGTCGTCCTGGCCCAGTGTAGCATCTTGCTCAGTATCTTTCTCCAGCAAGATTTGTACGAGCTCTTCTTTATTTTTACCCAGACCTTGGAGATCACGCTCCTCACACAGAGCCATCAGTGCCTCTTTTGTCTGGCGTCGGTATAAAGCAGCCATATTCACTACACTTTACTCAAAATAAAAAGATAGCAAAAGAAAAACGAGGGGGGGGGGAACGAAACTGTCTGCTTGTATGTTTTATAAAAATAGCACTGAGTAATAGCTTTGGGGTACTGAGCTGTGATCTCTCGCAAGACTCAGGTCAGTCACTTTTTAATGTTTCGTTTATCCCACAGGCATAAACGCAAACCACTAAAAATCTCTGATATTAACAAAATTACAAATTGTTATCTCACCGCTATGCCACCATTTGTCACGTACGACCCCCCTGCTAGCACGCAACCTGCATACGGGACAAGGGTTAATACCGACGCTCGCAAGCGTACCCACTCTTCACCCACTCAGGGGTCGCTCAAATGAGTTGTATCTCTCCCCAAGCCGTCCCAATATACCACCGCCACGAACAGCACACAAGTGAGCACGTGACTTTAGATATGCAACCAGGGTTAATACACAAAGGCTTCTCTAGCCACCCCCCTTTCTCCTCTGCAAGGAACCAGCGAGTTAGTATTAGCCCCCTACTCAATTGCACATCATAACGATCCACTGCCACCACCTGAGGTTATGCAGATATGATAAAAGATCTTAGACTAAAATATCCGCTAGGGCCTCAGGTCCCTGTTTATTATAGGAAAAACTATGCACTTTAACACAAAATCAGCTGTAGTAACATGTGCCTGAATTTAGCAAGTTATTCTCTCCAGCGTGCACAAAGTTCATTCAGAGCCCAAAGCATTACTTATTAAATGGTTTAATATATACAAAAATACAGTGCTTGAATTACAGAAAAGGTATTACAAAATACAATATAAGGCAAAACAGCTTCTTAAAATAAAAGGGGTAAAACAGAAAATCCTATACAGTACGTTACCACATGCTATGGATTTTTCCCAGAGAGGCACTGGTTCAGAAGATGAGGTCTGCCATGCTATCCAAGCATGCCCCTGGACAGATCTGACTTGTAACAATCTCCCCCAGACTTAGATACAATACTTTCTTATGACGGTGCCTTAAGCCCACCCCATTCTACAGAATACTTTGAAGCTGCTCTTCTTTGATTAAAACAATTGACACCTTGAGTGGGCTATCCAGGACGGACCCCCGCCCCAAGTAAGTTCCTTTGAAATTCAGACCATACAAACAGTCCTGACCAGTTTCAAACCCAGCATTTGGTATTTTGTTGAACAAGTGTAGCTCATGAACCCCTCAAGCACCAAAGGGATTAAAAATACCCAATATCTCATGACATGACAAGGCCTGTTTCTCATTTTCTTGCAAAGCGTGTTTCACCGTAATCAGGAGATCGCGATTCCATCCTTCTCTACCAATCCAGGTAACACGAAGGAAAGAAGGTTGCATAACCTAGATGTATTGAGATGTCTCTTAAATCTTGAACTCTTATTGGTTAGATTTATAAAGTCTGACTGGCTATTCATACTCCCAGAGGGACCAAGAAGGGGTCGACAAGCCTAGAAAGCCACAATTTCCCTTTGGATTACATCCTGTATCAAGTGGATGTACTACCTCAATAAGAAGCAGCCCCCATTGGGTGTTAAAGCACATTCAATGAGGGCAGCATCCACTTTATATGCATTTTAAGGCTCAACCAACCTTGTATATGTAGAGCAGCAGTGTGGTCAGAATATTTATTATTATTTTTTATTTTTTAAATATTTTCAATTGGATGTTCAAGCTTCGGCCGAGGCTAACTTTGGTACAAAAGTCCTACAGACCGTTGTTCCTTAAATGAAACGCTAAATGATCTATTGTCTTCTCTCCCTGGGGGTTGCATTTGCTTGGGTATATCTCTTTGGTTCCCACTACCACGTGTTACGGAAGATTAAAAAAAGCTATTCGGTTTACTGTCGCTTCCTTTTCCTGGATTGCAGTGAGTATAGTGTAAGCTCCCTGTACGAATGTCCTGGTTATATATCTTTAGCTTGGGGAAAAATCCAGACATTAGTACATGGAGGGAACGCTAAACACCTGCCAAATTTGAGGCGAAGTACATTTTTGATTTCTAATCTCCACCTTGTAAAACATGTTTTTAAACTGTGCTCCAAAAGAAGTGGGGGAGCTCTAAAATTGCCTTAATTCATCACCCTTCATCATGGAAATAAGATGTTGGATGTTGCCATTGAGTCTAGCTGTTTTGTGTATGGTTTTGGAGGCGTTCATTCAGTAGTGCTCTCAATTTTTGCATCGGGTTGGGTCATCTTGTGTTTGTAATGTTGCCTCTGGAAGGATCTCGGCGCTTATGCCGAGGGCTCTCTCTGGGGTTTCCATCTATGAAACATCAGACCTTCCAGAATGCTCCTCGTCATTCTCGTTCTCCATTTGTGTTTCGAGTGACAGCAGTGAAACGGCAAAGCCTGGTGCTGAACCCAGAGAAGCATGTATTTCTATATGGTGGTTACCGCTGCCCCTGACCTTCAGTAAGATGCTGTGGTAACATGACTCCCTCCCTATCCTATTATTAACACTCGGGCAATCCAAGTCCAGTGTGATTACAAAGTGAAATATGAGCAGTGTCAAACAAAAACCAGAGCCCTTTGGCTCCAATGCTTCTGAAATAGCCATGCATTATTTCCTGGAAATTGCAATCAGGTACCAAGTGAAGGGAAGCTGACAGATTTGCTCTACTTTGGAATAAGCCGTTGCATAGTGTGAAGCCATTAAATTAGATGTACTGCAGCCCCCCAAACCAAAGCGCTCCTGATCCTGGAGAAGAAAATTCAGGCCCCTCTGTATGGGTTCACTAGCAGTTTTATTGGTTTGAACCTAAAGTGTTCCGAATAGTTTCCATGATTGCTGTGTTATGCATGGCTGAAACGGTTTGTCTCAAATACCCCTTTTTAAAAAAAAAAAAAAAAAAAAAAAAACCTTGCCCGTGCTGCTCTTCTGATTTTTAGGCCATTTTAATTTCTGAAATTAAAGAATCAAGCTCATTGTCACGTAATATCCAATGTGCAGCAAGCCATGTTGAAGGCCGGAAACATTTGTATTGTTTGCTGATGCTGCCCACCATAAGAGCATGCTTTGTACATGTGAGCAACAGCTCACCGGAAGTGTGCCTCAAATGATGGTCGTTTGACGTCTGTGGGGAACCACTGTTTTGGAGAGTGATGCATAAATATCTACTTATGGGTATGAAGCATGGCGTTGCGGGGGAGGGAAGTACAGTGTGTACACGTGCATGATTTGTGTCTCTCTTCTGTTCTTTAGCCTCTTTGCCAGTGGCGCCTGTTTACTGTGGCAGTGGTATTTGCTACTTATAGAATGCCGTTCTCCATCTTCTAGGTCGCCGATCGCCCCCAGCGAGGAGTGGGCACCGCTGCGTGGCTGATAACACCAACTTGTACGTGTTCGGTGGTTACAACCCAGACTACGATGAGTCCGGAGGTCCGGAAAATGAAGACTACCCTCTCTTTAGAGAGCTATGGAGATATCATTTCGCTACTGGGATTTGGCATCAAATGGGTACAGATGGCTACATGCCGAGAGAGCTGGCATCCATGTCATGTGAGTATTGGGAGAAATTGGCGTGAGAGCCATCACTTCACTGTTATGAAGTCCTCTGGTAATTCTTCTGAGTGCTGAAATGTGTGTGTGGTGTGTGTGGTGTGTGTGGTGTGTGTGGTGTGTTGGTTTTTGTGGTGTGTGTTGTGGAGATGTGGTGGTGTGTGGTGTGGTTTGTGGTGTGTGTTGTTTGTGGTGTGTGTGGTGTGTGTGGTGTGTGTGGTGTGTGTGGTGTGTGTGTGATTTAATCAAACCAATTGGTGGCCTAATGATGGCTATTTATGAAGTTGCACAATCCTTGGGCATTGTATATATTGTATCACTTGCAAAAAAGATCAAACGCCAAGCTAGGGAAAGCCTTCCATTCCCTACTGGTTTGATAATGTGACTTGTACATGTCCAAGATGAAACTGCTCATACTTCCTCCCATGCCTGGCCCTGCTACCCCTTTCACATTAGGCTAAATCCATGCTGCCACAGACTGCGCGGAGGTGTCCGCGTGGGACGTGATCACATTGCCTTAAGGCAATCGCAGCACGATCATACAACCAGTATCACAAGCACGCTGCCCAGGGGTCACATTTGACCCCTCCCTCACATTCTCCTCACATTCACAGTGTAGCTAAAACCTGCAGTTATTTACTCTGTAACATTGCAGAAATACGCCCTTTCCTCTGGCCCTCTACTGCTAAAACTCTAATGCAGGCCCTCATTCTCTCCCGTCTCAACTATTGTAACCTCTTGCTGTCTGGCCTTCCTGTCTCCCCAACAAGCTATCCACAACGCTGCTGTCAGAATCACTTTACTCCTAAATCTGTCTCTGCGCCTCCCCTGCTGAAATCCCTCTCCTGGCTTCCTATTAAATCCTGTATTACTTACAAAATTCTCTGCATCTCTTTTAAAGCTTTACACTCTTCTCCTCCTCCTTACATCTTAGCCCTAATTTCTCACTAAACACATGCCTGATTCTTGCGTTCTGCTCAAGGATGTCTTCTCTCTACCCCCTTTGTATCAAAAGCCCTCTCCCACCTTAAACCTTTCTCACTGACTGCCCCACACCTCTGGAATGCCCTTCCCCTCAATACCCAACTAGCACCCTCTCTATCCACCTTTTTTAGGACCATTCGTAAAACACACACCTTTAATTAAGCATATGGGTAGCTCTGTGGCTGATACTAGACATTTCATATGCCCTGACCTTGACCCCTTGCAGATGCACTTACCAAAACACCCTCCTGTCTCTGGAAATTCTCCCTACTTTACACTTAGATTGTAAGCTCTTCGGGGCAGGCACTCCCTTTCCTATTGTTACTTTCATGTCTGAAGTGCTTATTCCAGCTGTATTATGTTATGTCACTTGTATTACTGCTGTGAAGCGCTATGTACCTGAATGGCGCTATATGCATGCATGTTGAATAGCCTTAGAAATGAAGGCCCTAAAGCTTAACTCCTAATAGCACAACATGTATGGGAATGTAGGCTGCATACTGCTTCCATTAGGCGCTAATTTGATAGTCCTGAATGAGGATAGCATGCCGGGGTGATTTTAAGGTTGCGCTGGTGATGGCTGGAATGCAAAACCATGGCAGGCATAGAGTTTGTAAAATGGTCATGGAATTGTTTAGCTGCGATACATATTTATAACCTGTTACGTCTGGTTACTGTCACATCAAAGTCTGAATGTGCCATCTAGTCTGAGAATATTCCAGCAATTCCAGCACCAGCCAAGGACCCGACCTTATTAGCACACGGATCCCAGAATGTCTTCTTCTCGGTATATTTAGCCAGAAACTGATGACTGCTTTGCCTTCGGTCTCAGCCCGTCTGGTTTGGCGCAGCCCTCACCCTGTTTTTTTTGTGTTGGCTCTTAGTGGTTCTACATGGCTATAACCTCCTGGTGTTCGGTGGCACTGGCATCCCGTTTGGCGAGAGCAACGGGAATGATGTCCACGTCTGTAATGTGAAGTACAAGCGATGGGCTCTGCTCAGCTGCCGAGGGAAGAAACCAAACCGTATCTACGGCCAGGTACTGGAGCTGCCGGTGTTGCACAGCCATTGCGTTTAATCTTCTCTGCTGCCGGAGGGGTCTGCCATGCATTGCAAAACCAGACATAAACAAGCCTACGGTAACTGCTGTACCCCTGAACATAACCCCATGTCCTGTACTGCACGGTTTGGGCTTAAACACCAGTGGGACTGGAACCTGTTGCCTTCTGACTGTAGGATGCATGAATAGTTGGGTTCCGGTCCTTATTCCGGAGGGTGGGTCCCGTTAACCATCAAATTGCTGATTTTAATATAAACGTAGCGGAGCGATTTAAAAAAAAAAAAAATAAATTAACATTTATTTAAAAAAAAAAAATTTTTGCATTTTTTTTTTTTAAGTTCATTTTTTTCTGGAAGGGTTTTACTTAATAGTAGAAAGAGGAACTAAAGAAAAAAACAAGTTTATTGCCTGTAATTTTTTTTTTCTATTTGACAAAAGATCCTCAGTTAGGCCTCGGTCCCGCTGCGCTCGGTGGCGCGGGCAGCCACACGCGAGTTCCCCACCAGCAGGGGAATCCTGCGGAGCCGGTCCCGGTCCCCCCTGGCTGCACAGCTTACTACACGCTGTGGCGCGTCAGCCACTATGGGATACAAGAGAATGGTGTTCCCTAGCGTTGACGCGTCACGTGGTGTGGCTGTGAGCCAATGGGGAGGGGAGGCTTCGGGAGGAGGAGAGGCTTCGGGGAGGAGTGTGGAGTGACAGCAGCGTGAGTGCCTGTCTATGTGAGTGCGTGAGTGCGTGAGTGCGTGAGTGCGTGAGTGCGTGAGTGCGTGAGTGTGCCTGAGTGCGTGAGTGCGTGTGCGCGCCTGAGTGCGTGAGTGCCTGCCTCTGTGTCTGTGTGTGTGTGTGTGTGTGTGTTGCTTTACTTACCCGAGCCGGGAGGGGGGGAGAGTAGCGGGTCCCTCCGCTCAAGCCACGCCCCCCTCCGCTCAAGCCACGCCCCCCTCCCGCTCAAACCTCCCACTCCCGCCCACCTCCCGCTCCGGCTCCCGCTCCCTACAGACTGCATATCGCGGTCTGTGTATGTCAGCGCCCCGCCTGTCTGCAGTGCGGGCGCGCTGACTCTGGGAGCGGGGCCTTGGCCTTAGGAGCTGGTCAAGCCGGATTTGGCTGGTCATTTTGATGCATGTAAAATGGAAAAAACAGGGTGCAGAATATAATAGGTCATATTATGTTAATCTGGTATCGTCTATATAACCCCCTCCCCCCCAATCAGCAGCGGATGCACATTGGGGTAAAAGGGAAATTATTTGGGGGAATTTTATTTAGAGACCTTTTTGGAAAATGAGTCCCCAAGTATCGGGTTTCTATCCAAAAAGGTCCATTGTATAAAATTGACCTAGTCCCTATTATGCCTTCAGATATTAAGCCACGAACAGTGCAATCCCTGGGTGGGCTCTGGGTGGGCTACACAACCGTTGCTATTTCGAAGCAATAGCAGTGTTCCCCTTCCTTTACACCCCCTTCCCCCCACCCCCCCTCCCGTCCTTTCCCCAGAATGACTACTTGGCGATTTTACTTATAGAACTGCACAGGCATTTACAGAAAATATGTTGGGTCTAACAATCAGTAAAATCATTGACTCTATGCTGCATGTGCACATCTGAGATCCAGTAGTGACATTATAGTAGCTGCTTGGTTCCTTAATTGTTTTATAAGCGTCTTTCAAGTCGACAGAAACAAACACGTATAAATGTATGAATTACCTGAGGAGGAAAAGTACTCCACCAAGCAGGCTAGTAACTTATTTTTTTTTTTATTGGCCAAAACCAATAATCCCTTTGCTGTGACTTTTTACACACCGCTTCTAGCAACAACTGTGACTCAGCTGTAAATCCTTATACGTTCTTATCCCCCAAAGTATAAAGCCTTACTCTTGCTGTACACAGTTTTGTGAGAGGTGGAAGCTTGTATGCTGTAAACTATTTGTTCTAATAAAACGTACTTTCTATTTTTCTCATGAAATAAACGACCAATGCGGTCACTAATCTTTTGCCAAAGATACATACATGCCCATGGGGGTCTCCTGCGGCATGCGTGTGCTTCCGTGTTTGACCCTTCCATCCCTGTTCCTTTCAGGCCATGGCCATTATAAACGGCTTCCTGTACGTGTTCGGGGGAACCACTGGTTACATTTACAGTACAGACCTGCACCGGCTGGACCTCTCTACCAGGGAATGGATCCAGCTGAAGCCAAACAACCCACCCGGTGACTTACCCGAGGAGAGGTGACTGAGCACTCCTGTGAAATGACCTCTCTGTCACCTTGTGAATCCCATCTCTGATTTGTTACGCCATCGTCTAAATCGGGGGGGGGAGAATTTCCAGAGGGGGCGCGGCGGCTACTGAGGTGCCGTACACTCCCCCAAGGCATTTAAATGAAGTGCCTGGGGGACCGCGCGAGGCCTCTGCAGCTTCTCCTACCTGAGCTTCTCCTACCTGAGCTTCTCCTACCTGAGCCCCCCCTCCCCCCTTCGTCACACAGGGTTTTACATAGCACAGGTGTGGGGAAAGGGCAGGTTTGTGCATTTCTAGAAGCCAAAGCGTTTGTAATGAATTTCGGGGCAATTCGTACTCCCGGCGGCTTGTTAAATAACCGAATCCTCTAAGTAAATCCTCATCTCTCAATCCTTCTATTCCACAGTCTGCATTTACATGTGGATAGTTAATTTTGCCTTTATTTACCTCTTAATTGGTTTTACATGTGCTCACTCGTACGTTAAATATTGCGCGCACACAGAAATACTCCATGCTACTGATATGGGGGGTGGATAAATAGAAAGGTAATGGGTGCCAAGTCTAAACCCCCCAAATAGTCACATTTAACACACATTGGCAGTGGTTTGGATATAGGAGAACACAGCTTCGTCGGCCTTTGCAAAAGCTAAATAGATCTTAAAATATCCACGATTCAAAGAGTAGCCCTTTAGGATATTTTGAAATATGAGAGAATAGATGTATATTGGGGAGATATAGGGGCTTATGCAGAGACGATCGAAATCAAAGTACATATTGGCTACAAAATGGCCACAAACTAGCCATTATTTTTGGACGAATGCAGAGAGCATCGTTACATAGTTAACCAGAGGGAAATTCTGATTCGTGGAGAGTTCAGAAGTGCGCGATTCGCGCCATACCACGGCGCGATTTCTATGTACCTTTTAACTGTGCTGCTGTGACGTCTGACCAGCTCCGCTGTGCTCTCGCGAGAGCGCCAGTTTAGAGTGACACATTTCAAAGTTCCTCAGTCAGCAAGCGGGAAAATCGATTTTGCGCGCTCTGCTTGTGTGTTGCCACACACAAAATTTGTCCGTTCACCTCACCGCTGAAGCCTGTGTCTAACATAAACTGTTTGGCTGTGCAGTGTGAATAGTATAGCTATAAATTGATGTTGCCCTCTGTATCCATTTCTTAACCCCTTACATTGTACACTGTTTGTTTTCCTGCCACTGTTTGTAGCATTGTCTGCGTTTACTAAACATTACTGACCCTTATAACCTATATATATGACCTATATAAACTTTCACGTGCATGCAAACACTTGCATGCACATGTACAGTTAATAACATGTCAATGCACAGCACACGACTGACACATATATTCATCCTTTCAAAACAGAGTTGCAGCAAGCATACAATGACAACAAACATTTACAAACTTATAACCACGTAACCCAATCGGTCTCAGATTTGTCATCTTTTTCACTTGTGTAAAAACTGTGCTACCTTTCATTATGTACCTGTCAGGGCACATTTGGCACATTCAACGATATTCCCCCCGCCCCTGCAGCGACGGCAGCCATAGGAATACAAATGTCCTTTCTCTTCTCTGTAATCCCGTCGGCGAGATGGAATAAATAGCCAACTTTTCGTGGCGAGCACGAACTCTCCATTTGTCAGGTGATAATGGCGAGTTTCACCGCTTCGATGCTACCTGCATCGCACCATAAGTTAAGTTGGCGAATTTCACCTTCTCGCCACGTGATTGCCGAGTTTCAGACCTTCTGAAATTGTTGTGGCGAGTTTAACAAATCTCTCCATGTTCTCGTCAATAAAATGTAATGTGGCGAGTTTTTTGGCCAGAAGATGGCGCTATTACCTATTCTATCGTCTCTGCATAAGCCCCATAGATCTCTCTATATAAGGGACCAGTAATACATTGGCAGTAAATTGGTTCCATTTCCTGAATGTAACTGTGCCAGAGGTGTCTGTCATTAATATTTTTATATTTGCGATTTATATTTCTTTCCCCCTCCTCCCAATTCAATAAATAAATATATTTTTTCCTCCTGAAGATCCACGCATACAACCTCGAAACCAACACCTGGGAGGACCTGCCAACCAAGCCCCATGAGCACATAGGTGAGCTCCTGACCCCTCTTGTGGGGGATCTGTTCGGCCTGGGGGACGGCTTTATATCGGGATTAACAGACTTCTCCGTTCCATGTCCCATTTAGCAACGTCCATTCGGGATGCAACGCATTTCACTGCCAGAGGGATGCACCTCCTGCTACCAGCCACCTGGCAGTGAGAGTGTTAATCGCTCTGCTAACTTCTACAACATGGCATTTTATAGCTTAAAATGTTTAACATTTTTTGCCCCCAAGAGTAACTGCAAAAAGCTCCATTTCAAATATCGCTGTATATATTCTACCGACCGCTTGCGTCCGTAGTAACTAAGGATTCATAATGAAAACCAACGCGGTAACGCTGCAGTGTTTGCCAGAATGACAGTGATCGGGACTGACTTGTATAATCTTCCCAGTAAATCACAATGGTGTCTGATTTTAGGGAACGTACAGCGAGGAAGCGCTCCGGTTTGACACAGGCTTAGCGCCAAATGCTGAGATTTCAGGCCCTTCTGTCTGTAGGCCGCTGGTTTACCTGCCGCGGGTTTAATGCGCGCTTCCCTGAAGTATATATGTCACTTGTACACATTCTGTGTCTTTCTTCCCCCTGCAATGCTGCTTACACAGGCAGCAAGAGATTACATGGTGAAAACGAGTGCCAGGGCTCCCTCCGGTGGCCACTTAAGGTTCTGAAGGGCAGTTTTAGTTCCTCATGCACGTGTAAGAAATCCTTCAGCATGTACAGCCAATATCAGATGAATGGCAGTTTTGGTGGAGTTGGAAATCGGGGTCAGAAGTGTATATATTGCCATTCTAAAGCTGGGGTGCTTGAGAGAAGTTCCCACGCCTCCCGTGTGCGCGTGTTTGTGATCCGCCATGTCTGTCTTCCCTTGCGTTTCCAGGGTTCCCTGCAGCACGGAGATGTCACAGTTCTGTCCAAATAAAACAGGGTAAGCGCCTTCTACGTTATGACGCACATTCTGTGCCCACGTTTCACTTTGGGCTGGGAACGCCATAAACACAGACTGAGGTTCGGCGATTATACATAGGCATGTTACCGCAGCAGCCAGCGTGGAGGGTCATTGTTTCTGCGTTTCATTTATAGCTTTTAATCTCCTCTGCTTCCCAGTGCTGTTATTTTTAAACACTGAGGCTCTGTTCAGGAGATAAGCATGTTAAATATTAAGTGTCCATGAGGATAAAATGGGGCTCGGGGAGTCTAAAGGTTATAGATTAAAAGAAACTCCTGAAGGCTTCTGGGATTGCTGCTGAAGCAGTGGTTTTCAGCCCGTGTTCTGTAGGACCATGGACGTTTGCAGGAGGCTCACGGGGTTTCCATGAAAGTTCAGGACCACATATCATTCTTTTCTTTCTCTTCTTTATAACTTGCGACAATATTTTATAAACCGCAAATAGTTCAGCAAACCGTTTTGTTAAAAATAATGTATTGTTTGCTCCAGTAATATATATTGTATAGTTTGCTCCAGTAATATATTAAGGTACCATATATCCAAGCTGGGGTCCTGCAGAGTCTAACTTCTTTTTGTATATCTTGCAGTTCTTAATTTAAAAAAAAAAAGACAATGAAAATAAGGTTTTTTTAAAAATTATTATTGGTGGCAAATCTTGTGAAAAAATAGCAACGTTGAGATGCATTTTTTTTTTTTTAAAAACACATTTTCCTTACACATTTTGTTAATGAACCTAGAAAAAATGTCCTTAAACAAAAGTCCATGGTTTAGCATCCACGGTCACACTTTTTTTTTTAAAGGGCTAGTTGCCAGTATCTGGCAAATACATTGTTTATTCCTCTTCATTTGAATGGAGCTGACCCCTTCCCTTTACATGGAACGGGACGGTGTTCTAAATACCCAGCTTCTGGTTCAGGATGTCTACGACCATATATTATTTGTCATCTTAACTCTGTGCCCAGGACATACTTGAAAATGAGCGGTAACTCTCAATGTATTACTTCCTGGTAAAACATTTGATAAATAAAATAAATGTATTATTATTTAATCCTTATTACAACCAGTATTCATTGATATGAGCGTGGCAGAGCAGAGCTGTGTGTGCTATTTATATTGGTTTTCCGTACCTGGGAAGCCTTTTGCAATAGGTTGAAAAAGAATGAAGCGGCTCGAAACCAAACAAGTGTGATCACAAGGCTGAAGGAATTACAATAGTGGTGAGCTGGACATTATCTCGAGCAGAAATGACAATAGTTGTACTGAGATGGGACTCGACTGCAGTCCAAGGGAAATTAAAAGACCAACACGAGGAACAAAAGTAAGATGCTGGGGTAGAACCAGAAAATGTGCTGGAGAAACGTGGAGAAGAGAGGCTACATCTGCAGTACCTGGGATATCGTTGGGGAGACCTTCATCCAGCAGGGGGTCGACACATGCTGGTGATGAACGATGATTAGAAATCTCGTTCCATCATGTTTGCTTTGCAATGAATGATTTAAAGCTCATCAGTCTCGTTCCTTCCAGACTCCAGTAGGGTTCCTCCGGTTGCCTCTTGGGAGCTTGTTTGAATCCACTTTTTTTTTTCCAAGTTGGCAGTTCACTAGAAATAATGACATACTGTAGATGTAATTGGACACACCGCTATTAATGACACTTCGCATCTTTAGCCTGGGTTATTCCTGATGGCCTCACTCTTCTTGCCACTTTCAGACGTATTTATCTGCGGGGGCTATGACGGAGAAGTTATCCTGGGGGATCTCTGGAAGCTGAGCCTGCAGACGTTCCAATGGACGAAACTCCCGGCATTCATGCCTGAGCCGGCCTACTTCCACTGTGCAGCTGTGACACCGGTATGTGGGGGCCTCTTATGCGGGGGTAAATAATTCTTCAAGGTCATTAATTTGAAGTACTTTTCCACTCGACCATGTGCTTATTATTTTCTTTTTCTATTGCAAAATCCATAATGCTGTATTTTGTGGTTTTTACCAGTCGTTCGATGTTTGTGATAATCTTCTGAAATATGTCAACACTGGGATTTAAAATTGTCTGCTGGCATTCACACAAGTCGTGACGTTTTAAAGCCTGATCAGTGATGGTAACTTCCAATGACCAGAATCTGAGATTTGGGGGTGCCTGACTAAAGTACAGCATTTTAAGAGGGGTTTTTTTTTTTTTTTTTAAAGTACCGACTGCTTTATGCTAAAAATGACATTCAAAATCGTTGCGCTGATGGGTTACCTTTGAGCCTTACCTCGGTGACATTAAAAAAATTGTGTACATGAATCGAAAAGCTGTAATGCAATTTTTTTTTTAAACCTTAGTTGAGATTCTTGGGCTTCCTATAACTAGTAACTTGGTAACTATAACTAGTAACTTCCTATAACTATAACTTGGGCTTCCTATAACTAGTGTCTGGATTTACTAGGAGAAAATATTTGATTAAGGCGAACTGTTTCTGCTAGTACAATGACTACTGAATGTGTGTGTTGTACTGTTATGGCCCACAATTACACACTAATACAGCAATCTGTTCTGTTCATCATAAAAAGGTGTCAGGGTGGGGTATAATGTTCAAAACACACGTTTAGTAGCTCTCCATCATTAAAGTGTTCTTGGCATTTTCACCCTGTCTAGGGACACTGTGGGAGGTTTAAAGTGGCCACAGCCATTCACTCATGAAGGCTCCTTTCATAAGGTTGGAGGAAAGGAGATTTCACCAGCAACAAAGGAAAGGGTTCTTTACTGTAAGGGCAGTTAGTGTGGGGTTCATTACCCATGGACTGTGATGGCAGATACAATAGATTTGTCCAACTTTTTTTTTTTTTTTTTAACATCTTTTTAGAAAGGAAAGATATACAGGGATATACCAAATAAGTAATATTGGAAGGATGTTGATCCAGGGATTAATCCGATTGCCAATATTGGAGTCGGAAGGAATTTGTTTTTCCCTTTATTAGATCATTCGATGATATGACACTGGGGTTTTTCTGTTTGACTTCCTCTGGATCAATATACTGTAAGTACGGATATAGGATAAAGTATCTGTCATCTAATTTTAGCACAGGTTGAACTCGATGGACGTACGCCTTTTTTTCAACCTAATCTACTTTATTACTATGTAACTTTAGTTTGTGTTGTGCTGATCTATTTTTCGGGGTAATTCCTACTTTAATATATGTATTTTTTTTTTTCTCTCCTAGGCTGGCTGCATGTACATCCACGGAGGCGTCGTCAGCATCCCGGAAAACAAGCGGACTGGGTCTTTGTTTAAAATTTGGCTTGCGGTGCCCAGCCTGCTGGAACTGTGCTGGGAGAACCTGCTGAAGTCTTTCCCCCACTTGGCTCACCTCCCCACCAGCCAGCTCCTACAGCTCGGACTATCACAGGGGCTCATCGAGAGGTTAAAATGAGGCCTCCTCCATCCGGCTCTCCAACCAAGCTCTGTGACGTTGCTGTATAAGCTCCTCTCCAGGAACACGCTGCTAACACGATCAGAAACCCTGGTCCGAGGCCTTATTCAGACACAACATCCGTGGCCTTTAATCTGTTTCATATTTTAAGAAAACCAGCGCATTTCTCACCGGTTTTAAATCAAAAACCGTCTTTACTGGACATGTCATGGAAACTGTTTTCATTTTAAGTGAAACTTGGCACTTTTGAAGCTTCAACTCATGCTTTTAAACTGTATTAACTTATTTTTGTTGTAGGAAAACACATACATGGTTTTTACCTCTGGATTGCTGTCCAGCAGGGATTTAAAAAACAAACAAAAAATTCTTCTCTGACTTGAGTCTAAAGCCCCTCTGCTGTGGGACTCCAGGCCCCTCTGCTGTGGGACTCCAGGCCCCTCTGCTGTGGGACTCCAGGCCCCTCTGCTGTGGGACTCCAGGCCCAGTGTGTAAACCTTTTACCTTTTTGGTTGTGATGTCAGTCAAATGTTTTTTTGTGAAATGTTGTATGTTGTCGGCCATAACACTGCAATCGTGGATAACCAGTCTGTCTTTCTGCATTTTCTTAATTCCAGTGGACTAGGAATTACATGGGCGTGCTAACTGATGGACCGCTTCTGCACCAGTCCTCTGAGACATGCTTTATTGAGCAGAATTTGTCACCTGTGTGCACCTTGCCTAACGATGTGATGGCTTCAGCATGGGTGCACCATGGAGCATCCGTGAGTTTAAGCAATGTTCGTGCCAGAGGATCCAATTAATTGGCCTCTTTATCCTGGTCTCTGGCCCCTCTGACAGCAAAGTGGCTCATGGGAGCAAACCTACAAGCAGTAGTCTAATGTTTGGGGGCCTAACCAATGTCCATGAAATGCTGGCCCTCTGCACAAGTTTCATGGTATTTAGTTGCTCCGTTTGTTGAAGGTTTCCTTTTGGATCTTAATAACTTTTCATAGGATTAGTACAGGACTGGGACTGCACCAACTGTTGAAGTTTTGATTGGACATATTTTGTCATAGAAATGTGTGAGTGCGTTTTACTAGCGCTGGTTCTCGGGCACTGCTCTCTAATCTGCTCACGCTGCCTATTTTCCATGTAGTTGCTTTGTCTACTTCGGATAATGCTGTATTGCCCAGCTGTTGCTGCCAGACTTTATATACGTATCTAAACTATTTATAATGATTGCCCTGTTAAGACCACACACCCAATGCTACTTTGCCTAGGCTTACATAGAAATCTCCAAATAACTCTTACCTTGATCTCTGGGGCACGTTTGATCTGCTGCTTCGTAACGCACAGAATTTGCCAGAGCAGATCGGTACTGCAGGATACAAATATTTCATTTCTTTAAATGTTTTCACTTGTAGTCTAATTGCTTTGACTTGGCTGCGGAAATGAGATTCAATGTTAGTCGACCTCAGCCAAGTGCTCACGTGCTTCCGATTCATTCAACCGGCGGGTTCATAAGGCGAACATTACATCCGAGTTAGAAAAATAGCGCTTGCATAATCATCATGTCCAATGTAATCGCTACTGGGAAGAAAATGCTGAAGGAGTTCTTCCCTCGGAGGAAAAAGCTGTAGTCTTTAACTTTTTCAACTTCTTTCAGTCCTTTAAATTCTTTAGTCTATGCCCAACGACTGGATCCTAATCAGTAACCTGTACATGCAATTTCTGTCCTACAATCAGATCTTGACATGCATTGCTGTTGGCAGTCACGCTGCCTCTGCTTGAAGCTTGTGAAAGAGTCAACTTCTTTACAATGTATTTTTTAAGCCCAAAACCAGTCACCAAACTTGCTGATGGTAGGAGCGCTTCCCTGTTCCTTTTTGATTCGGGCCTTCAGCATCACCAAATAGCATTCAGTTGCGTCCTGTATTTCTTCCTGAAACTTTGCATGCATTCATCTGCTCGGATCTGGAATTAATCTGCAAGCCGTCTGACCGGGTAGAGACCGTCCTGAAGTGCTCTGTTGAAGTTTTCAACGTTTGTGATGCCTTCTGCGTATTTTCTTTCCACCTCCCGACTGTTGCAAATGTCTTCTGTACATTAAGGGCCGGCCAGCTATGCGTTGGTGGCACTAAAGGCTTTGTCCGTATGTCGCTTAACGGTCAGGAGGTCTTACAATGTCTTCTCACAAAGCAAAGGGGTTCAGCCCAGACCCTGTGACGTTTAACTCCTTTATTTTCTATGCTTGGTTCCATGTTTCGCTGCTCGGGGCCTGACTTTACCCCTCTGCATTGGGCTGCAGGCCTCTGTTACCCAAGGGATTAGCATATACACGTTACAACCTATTTGCGATCCCAGATGTGTGTAATGACCAGGTCGGCCTTTATTAAAGAACCAATGCTGCACTAGCGTAGCCTCTATTTCTCCCCATGAAACATACCGTCCTTTATCTCCAAAGGTTCATAGTACCGTATTATTGCAGTTTTTGACATTTTATTTAAATCAAAGAACCACAAATATAAAGAAAACAAATGCAGCCCGTGTGCCGGAGAGATGAAGAGCCGTTCTCCCCAAACAGTGTTAAGACGATTTACTATATTACCTATTCACTTAAACGTACAGCGGTGCTGCGTAAACACGGCCTTACTAGCCAATAGGAATTGGGTTACTGGAATAATTTGAATGCCTGGCTTTGTTTAAACCTTTTGCTACAACATGTTGAGGCAAAGCTTTACAGCGCACGTCTGCAGCAAGTGTCCACTACCTTTGGTAGAAAAGGGGTTTGTAGATCCAGTGCAGACGGCCCACAGCGCATTGCAGTGCAATCCAGGTTGGTCTGGCGCTGAAAGGGTTTAAGGTACTGTTTACACGGTGTGTATCCATCTGGAAGCCGCCTCTTGTCTTTTTACAGTAGCATACTTTGCAGCAGAACTGGCCGGAGTTTGTGTGTTGCGCGTGCATCTCTCAGCCTGTTTAATTGGCTTTAGAAAGTTATTAATCCATTCCTCAGAGCTGTGACCACGCTCTGCCTTCGCAATACCATTCCGTGTGTGAAGGAGCAAAGTATCTGTCCCATTGCTAAATCTGCTTCCAGTATCCCGTGATCTAGTGATGCCAAACCGGACGGGGAAAGAGTTTGCATTGCGGGGGACATTTCCATCTTTTTATCTTTGAACGCAACAGCATTAGGACAGATGTGCTGAACGTGTCATACATTTTCTTTAAAGGTACTTGTAGCCATATTGGCCCCAGTAAGCGTTAGATACTTTCTAGGTTCTAATACCTTTTTAACGGACCAACATATGAATGGTACAAGGTTGTTTTGTGACCAAGCTATTTGTGCAACCACAAGTCTTTTCATCAGATCTGATGGACCGCTTCTGCACAAGAAAGACCTGTACGATTCACACTGTTCCTCCATTAAAAGGCATCACAACACTACACAGCAGCACATGCTTTCTGAATAAGATTGTAGCTGAAAACCGTCTACCGTTGCCACCACGACAGGAGTTACACTACAGGCCGCTGTGCCTCTGCGGTGGGTTCCCCTTCTGCATCATGGGGATGTTTACTTGCTATTGCTGTAATCCCGCAGCGCCGGCAGCTGTCCTTGGGATCACGCACGCAACGCTATTTTCAGAAGTGCTGTTTTGCAATCAAGCGATTTTTGTCAAAACGTGTATTTTAGGTTTTAAATGTAATCCCTAGTACCTCTGCTTTTAATTATTTGCATCCCGGGTCTTTTTGCTGCTATAATGATGTGCAAAGCTGACAGGGGTTTGTGTGTAAATTAAGTAACAAAGCTGATTTCGGCATTTAAAGCACCGGATTAGTTTGGGACACTGAGATCACAGACTTTCACCAGAAGATGCATCTCGGCGAGCAATATTTATTTGCTCATTTGTATAAATACATTGTTTTTGATTCATTTGGCGGTGACTTTTTTTTTGTTTAACCATTCCTCTGCTGAAGAGGACTGCTTTGGGTGTGCTGTCTCGAATTTAAACCCAGGCTGACTTGAGCTGTCAATGTTACCGGTGTCTGGGCTTCTTGGAGCTCCTTTTTATATTAAAAGGGAGAAGCTTCACCCAGTTCAGTTTTCGCCATCGCTAATGCTGCGTCGTATTCTGCCGTCCTGCCCGGCACAGGTGAGGCCGTCCCCGTTCTGTCCTACTGTTGGCGGGATAGAAAGGCTGTGCATGCCTACCCCTCCAAAGATTAACCCCTTCACTGAGGGGCGAGCCTGCAACACGTTGCCTTTCAGTGTGCTGCCTTCCCCTCGGTTGGTGAAGGGGTTAATCTATACATTTGAAATTACACACGGAACATGAAGCGACTTTTGACATGCATGTTGTATAGGTTACATGGTAAACTTGTCCAGTGCGTTCGGCTTTTAAAAGGTGTACTTTTATTTTAATTATTGTAAAACCGAAGTGCAATATTTTACTTTATGCCCATGCATGATACATGCATCGTGTAACTTTTTGTTTTTCCAATTAAACTGAATTTCAAAAAAATAAAAAATCTGGGAATGTCTGTTTTTGTATAAAAAAAGAGCAGCGAGCGAACAGCGCGTTGGGTCAGCTAAGGTTGCTTCACTCTAACCTGAGGTTCCCGGGGAAGGGGTGTTGAGGTCTAATTCTAGTGTATAAATGATTTAATAATAAAACAAATCCCCAAAGCTGCATTGCATTTAAAATATTTCAAAATATGGATTTAAAATCCTGTTTGAGCATTAATTAAGAACAGTAAGGCAACGGTTATTGCAGCAGTTAAAGCTGGAGGAGGATTTTAACACAATTAATTGACAGTCTATATATATATACTGGATCGCACATGGGACGTGTGTGCGCAGAAATACTATATAACTATGTATGTATGTATGTATGTATGTATATGTTTTATTTAAAGCAGCAACTCCCCCAAACGAGCAAATTTGGCAGCCTCTTTTGGAGGGAGGTTTAAAAACAAACTTCACTGAGGATTTCTGGGGCGGGCGGGTCCACAGAGCAAAAATAGCGCAATTCAGGAAAGAAGGATCCCCAGTTCTCACCCGGTAAACAGTGGGGTTTGTTGGTGAAATAAAATGTGCAGATTATAACCCACTCCCACACAAAGTGCCTTGCAAGCATGCTAGTGCCAGTAGTGGCCAATTTAAGGGCAACTGACAGGTGAGGTTTTCAGGATATCCCTGCTTCAGCACAGATGGCTCAGACATTGATTGAAAAAATGAAGAATGATGGTGCAGCAAGTTAACACAATAATGGTGCAGGTAAGTCTTGGCTCTAATAAAATGCCTACTTACAACAAGTAAGTGATAAAACAGCAATAACAGGAAACAGGATTGGTGATGATTCTGGAAGACTTCCACTCAGGTTGAAGTTCATAGAAGACAAGGAGAAACCATAGTGTAGATCAAAAGTATCAGGTTTATAGGTAAAAAGATTTTTGCTCCCGAGGAAGCTGTCGTAGCACAGCGAAACGCGTAGAGCCTCCCACTGTACAGCTGTACCACAATTCCAAGTGCACAGCTGCTCCACAACTGAAGCCGCCGAGTCTGCCTTGCTGTCTTGCCGCCCGGAAGCCGTCAGTCCCAGACCGGACGTGACGTCAGACGCCATCCACCGCGATCCGACGGGGGGAACTTTGAAGTGAAGCTGCAAGCGTACCATCTGCTCCAGACACCTCGACTGCCTCAAGTAAACCTTTATGTGAACCTGATCTATGTACACATTGTAAGTACATTTCTTATGCGTTTTTACCTATAAACCTGATACTTTTGATCTACACTATGGTCTCTCCTTGTCTTCTATGAACTTCAACCTGAGTGGACGTCTTCCAGAATCATCACCAGTCCTGTTTCCTGTTATTGCTGTTTTATCACTTACTTGTTGTAAGTAGGCATTTTATTAGTGCCAAGACTTACCTGCACCATTATTGTGTTAACTTGCTGCACCATCATTCTTCATTTTTTCTTTTTTGGGTGTTCCTGATACCATCGCTCCCTTCCTACCCTGGAGGCTATACTATTTGTAAGGGAATCAGTACATATACCCTGTGAAGGTTGAGAATAATTTCAGTTTCACCTTATAATTCACTATATACTTGAGCACTATCACTGTTGTTTTAGCGCCGTTCTAAGTCACTGGGATTCAGACATTGATTGAGCCACCTGTGCTGAAGCTGGGATATCCTGAAAACCTGACCTGTTGGTGGCCTCTGAGGACTGGTGTTACCCACCTTACCTGCTCTATACACTTTGTGCGTCTTTGTAAATGGAGGTACTGTATGTATCGGTAAAAATGGCGCCCCTGCTGGTGCATTAAAGAAATGGTATTTATGTAAATATTACTTGCATCTTTCTCCTGTAATCGTGTGTCAGACACGTTCCTGTTCCCCAGATTTTACTGGTTACTTTTTGGCTTCTGGAGCATAAAGAGAGGACACTGAGGTTTGGGGATTTAACGAGATTGTGTGTGTGTGTGTGTGTGTGTGTGTGTGTGTGTTTGTGTCCATTTAATTCTACACCAGAAGTGTGGGGTTTTGGTTGCAATCCTAGGTCGGAAAAGTGAAGATTTTGTTGCAGGTTTTATGCTTTTTTTTTTTTTTTTTTTTTTAATGGCCAACATCGCAGTCCTCAACTGTCCAATGCACGGGCTTTTGTTTGAGAATATTTATTAATTTAACATTTGGAAACAAACAGGTCCCCACTCCTTTAAAAACATTGGTTAACAATGTTAATTTACTGCCTGTAAAATAGTGTTTTTACACTCCCCCCCCCCCCCCCGCCCTAGGGAGCTTATGATGTAATGGGGAGGGCTGGTAGGGAGCGTATGATGTAATAGGGGAGGGCTGGTAGGGAGCGTATGATGTAATAGGGGAGGGCTGGTAGGGCGCGTATGATGTAATAGGGGAGGCTGTAGGGAGCGCATGATGTAATAGTGGAGGACTGGTAGGGAGCATATGATGTAATAGGGGAGGGCTGGTAGGGAGCGTATGATGTAATAGGGGAGGGCTGGTAGGGAGCGTATGATGTAATAGGGGAGGGCTGGTGTGTGGATGAGGTTCTGTGGTTGCTCACTGGGGTGCCCTTCTCTTGGCATTTGGTGCTAGCAGACATGGTAGTCAGGAGGCCTATATCATCTCAATGTCACAAGCTCCCTTTAGTGGTGAGTGGAAGTTATGATCTTTGCAAATGAACAGTAAATGGATGGCACTTGTACTCAACCAAAAGCAAACAGACCAGGTGCATTTCTTTCATCACTTTCACATAGATTGTGCAGCAGAAGTATAGCGCAAGCACAAAAAACTCTTAAGTGTTGGTGAATTGTTACGTACCAATGCACAGAAATATGTGAATGAATAATAAGTTTCACCATGCAGGGGAAATGCTGCTTATCTTAGATGTTTACAAACACACAGAACCCCAGCAAGCTCTTTTTGGGAACCCATGAGCCCCCATAAAACATATATGTATATGTGTCTGTAGCCCTGGTTCCTAGCGAACACAGACCACTACATATGCTGTATAACCTGTAGGCTCACAGGGCCTGAGCCTCTGCCACGGAGAGCCTGGGGTACGCACAATACTTATAACTTGGTGCAGCGCCTCCACCTGCGACAGCTTCCGCCCGAGGGGAAGTGGGTCTTCGCAGGAACTTATGTACATTAATACACACACAGCAATATACCGTTATCAATATGCTTTACTTGTAGCAACCATAAGCTTTATCAACAGGTGTCCCTCCCTAGAGGAGACACTACTCTCAGCGTCCTGCCGAACGCTCACTCTCCCCCTCCCTTCACCGGGTGATCCCACCCCGTGGCCAGTTCCCTTTTGGAACAAGTCCCCCCCACCCTCAAGTGAGTCAGTGGATGTATATGTATGTGACTGCGCAGCCACGTGTCCCGGAGTGAATGATGGTACCGTTGGTGCACTTGACGTTTACCTGCCGGGCTCTCCAGTACCTGGTTCTGCAACTATCTTCACAAAGGATCAGTGTGGGCGTAGATGACGTCACCCGTAGGTGTCCGGGGCGATCCCACCCAGACACGCTGCGACTTGGTAGCTGGGTCTGATCCCAGACCTCCCGCTGACTTAGAACTGTCCCGGTAGCGATCGTGTAACAGTAAGGGAATCCGGAACCTGTCTATGGCCAGTCCCTAGCTCAGCTTCACACTACGGGGGCTCAGGGCCTAACTGTGCCTGGGCATGTGGCCTAGGTAGGGGCGGACGGCCTCCCTACACCGGAGCTCCTTCTCCTTCTCCTTCAGCTAGCTCTGACTCAACGTGCGCCCCATCACTTCCTTTTCCTCCCTTCCTCGTACCTGATTGGTCCTCGTGCGTCACGGGGGGGCCCGTGGGGCTGCTGGGACCCATAGTCCCCTAACTCCCCTCCTATCCGAGCTCTCCTCCTTCGCGGGCTTTGCTCCCCTTGTCTGCGCATGCGCAACCTTCTGCCAGGCCAGTTCTGCGCCGGCGCCAACCTAAACATGGCGGCTCCCTCTTGTGCGGAACCTCCGTTATCGGAGCGTTCCCTAGGTGCAGCATCTCCCACCCCACAACAACAAATGGTGGAAAAAGGGGTACCTGCTACATGTCAAAAAGGAGAGCTAATGAGCGTGGCAAATGTATACAGCAAGCGACAGAGAAGCCTTGTCGTGGCTCGCAAGCTTACAATGCTTTGGCCAAAGGGTTTAACTAAATGACCTCTTTTCAAGAGATAATATAAGTATTTTACTGTGTATTTTTGTCATGTTGGATGTAGCATTGGGCTTCTGTCGCTAGTTGTATACATTTGCCACGCTCATTAGCTCTTCTTTTTGACACTTGCATTCATATATATTTTGTGGGGGCTCAGGGGTTCCCAAAAAGAGCATGCTGGGGTTCTGTGTGTTTGTTAACTTAATTTCAGCTATCTCAGCTGTTGGAGGTTAGTGGCTCCTCCTTCCCAGGGTTTTAAGCTCACCCCTCCCCACTTCCCAAGTCAGCAGGTTCCTTTCATTCTGCTGGATATAGATCCAATGTGGTCTTTCTCCCTCCTAATCAAGGTAAATGAGAATTTTAATCCTAATAGAGGTATATTAGTATTTTATCTGGTAGTGTTAGGACCTGTGGACTGTCTGCCTTGTCGTGGCTCACAGGCTTACAACGCTTTGGTCAAAGGGTTAAACGAAATGACCCTTTTTCAAGAGAATATACAAGTATTTTACTGTGTATTTTTGTCATATTGGATGTAGCATTGGGCTTCTCTGTTGTCTGTTGTCGTAGATGTTTCTCACCTTTTCAGAGGTAGGCGTCGCAGGATTTTCAATGCACAAAAACTCCCTGCAATCATATGAAAAATAAAAAATATACATAGTGCAAATGTGTATAAAATTCAAAATGTGATATAGTCTTAGGGGTGCCCACTCGGTGATTATTCCCGGTGATAATCAAGGCTTGAATAGGCAAGTGATAAGCACCAGAAGGCTGACTAGGCTACAGCGGCAATTTTTTGGGGGTGCAGAAATTTGTGTGTGAGGGGGGTCTTGCATTTTGCAGCATGGCCCCCTCCTGCAGCGTCGCGTTATCATGGTGACCCGACGTCAAAGGATGGCAACGCGGCATCACATGCCACTACGCTGCAGAGGAGTAGGGGTGCCCCCAAGCCTATGGGTGAAAAAAAGGTAAGTGCCAGTGCTGAGCCCACCAAACAAACAGAATAAATACAGTACAGGCATACCCCGCATTAACGTACGCAATGGGACCGGAGCATGTATGTAAAGTGAAAATGTACTTAAAGTGAAGCACTACCTTTTTTCACTTATTGATGCATGTACTGTACTGCAATCGTTATATACGTGCATAACTGATGTAAATAACGCTTGTGTAACAGGCTCTATAGTCTCCCCGCTTGCGCACAGCTTCGGTACAGGTAGGGAGCTGGTATTGCTGTTCAGGACGTGCTGACAGGCGCATGCGTGAGCTGCCGTTTGCCTATTGGGCGATATGTACTTACTCGTGAGTGTACTTAAAGTGAGTGTCCTTAAACCGGGGTATGCCTGTAATGGTGCCTCCAGCTGAACGTCGAGTCCTTCCTTCTCCCAAATCCCAAAGGCTTTATTCAGATCCAAATACATATGCTCAAGAGTAAACGGACCTTTCAGTCCAGAATCAGACCTTCATCAGGCTTTAAGGGACACGGAACGTTTGTTTTCTATTGTATATGTATTGGCTCTAAATAAGCCAATCGTTTTTTTGTGGGCCTGACTTGTGCTTCTGTTACAGGAATCGAGGCTTTGTGTGTCTCTCTGGCCGCAGTGTCCCAAGTCCCTGCATGCAGCACATTTTCTCCCCCAAGTAGCCGAAGGCAGAAAGCAGCTTGTGGCCACAATATTTCATATTAAAGAATAAACCCAAGGACAAAGAAAAGGGGGATGAACTTTGATGGCACTACAGTACCTTTGATTTTCACACCCAGGGGAGGGCTGCTTATTTGCAAACTTACTGTTTTCTATTGTTTTGAAAGAAAATTGGTTTATTTCTCCCCTCTTACAGCTTCCTAAAATACTAATGGCTTTAACCACAGTGTTTCATAAATAGGGATCTTTTCAAAACAAGCTTGGGCTTCAGAGACCTCAGCATCCATCCTTACTCCCTGTGTGATCTTGTTACAGTGAGCTCAGCATCCATCCTTACTCCCTGTGTGATCTTGTTCAGCATCCATCCTTACTCCCTGTGTGATCTTGTTACAGTGAGCCCAGCATCCATCCTTACTCCCTGTGTGATCTGGTTTCAGGGAGCTCAGCATGGCCAGACGCTCTCCGCTGTACAAAACCGTCCGCTTCAGGCGGCCTGACCAAGTCTTGCACCTCACCTTGTGCGATGTTCTGTACTGGGGACCAATTTAATTCTCTGTTCTACTACAGAGGTCTGCAAAGGGCGCCTCCTACTGGGGCTGAGTGTTGGTGCAGCGTATAAACAATTCCAAGAGCTGATCGAACTGAAGCGGCTTCAGGGGCGGGAGACTGGATGTGCTGCACAGGGACACAGCGACATAACTGGAGGCTGCGTCAGTAATGTCACGTAATTATGACGAGGTTAGATTGTATTCGCTTTTCCTGCCAAATATTGTGCATGACACGGCAAAGCGACTCCCCAAACATAATGTCATTGGCACATACAAAGTGAAGACCTTGATATTTGGCAGCAGTAGACTGGTAGTATACTGTACATGCCCAGGAGGTTGTGGCAGAGATTAAATACACAATGTATACGAAAACATTATTATTTTCTGATCAAAACAAAAGATGTTTCTTCCTGGTGCTGTGGATGCTCCTGGCATTTGCTCAATATGTACACATGGAGTTTATCTTTTACATGCAATAGGTAATCATGCGTGTGCAACAGTGTTTCCCTAGGTCCTTCTGATCCTGACCCCATGTGTGAGAAACTATCCCAATTACATGTATGTAGTGTGGTGCACCTGCTGGCAACAGGACTCCTGAGTCTCCCGCTTGATGTTGTGGAGATATCACCATGACAGGCGTCTGAGGTAGTGTGCTGAGTCCTACTCACATTTGGTACAGCGCCTCCACCCCATCAGGATCCCCACGATGGCATGGAGGAGTTTCTGACGGGGAACTCCTGGGTGCACCTTCTCCCTGAGTAACTCCACGCACAGGCAAGAAGGGTCTTTTCATGGGCATCTTTATTGGCATATCTTTTGGAAGACTGCCCATCACAGCGGCCGACACTTAGCCGCACATCTTGCAGAGGCCCTCCAGGCAGAAGGTTCCTCCTGTCTCTTTAATTGAGTTGTCCTCCCACCTCTCCCCTAAGGGAGACCACCAGCTGTGCCAGATCCCTGGACACAGTGTGTACTCAGCTTGTCACTTTGACATGTGCTTCTCTGACAGACTTGAACTGCTGCAGACCTTGAACTCCAACTCTGAACCACAGCACAACACAGAGTCCTAACTTTTGGAAGTGCTGTGCAATATATAGACTCCAGAAAGATCCACCTCTGTGTCACTAACAGTGGACACAAAGCATGCTGTCACTTCCTTTGCTACATATGACACATCACAGGGGTTTGAGGGCAAACCTCCATGATCACTACTGGCAACCCTGCCTTCTTACCAGGATTACTGCCAGCAAGAGAGAGAGAGATATGTACCACCAATTTTACACATGGCTACACGTGTTTTATCGTTACTGCTTTCCTCGGGTGGCTCTTGAATTTGAATCATTTTATGGTCTTCGAACATAGTACCCTTCGATCATCCGCATGATCTTTTTGATTATGTATGGAATGTACAGTATGTATGTTCTGGAATGTAATGTAATATGATAGAATGTAATGTATGGAATGGAATGTTTGTTCAGGCATACCCCGGTTTAAGGACACAAACTTTAAGTACACTCGCGAGTAAGGACATATCGCCCAATAGGCAAACAGCAGCTCGCGCATGCGCCTGTCAGCATGTCCTGAACAGCAGTTCCGGCTCCATACCTGCACCGAAGCTGTGCTCAGCGGAGAGACTATAGAGCCTGTTTCAAATGCATTATTTACATCAGTTATGCACGTATATGACGATTGCAGTGCAGTACATGCATCGATAAGTGGGAAAAGTCAGTGCTTCACTTTAAGTACATTTTCGCTTTACATACATGCTCCGGTCCCATTGTGTACGTTAATGCGGGGTATGCCTGTATGTCTTTATTTCTATAGCACCATTAATGTACATAGCGCTTCACAACAGTAATAAACGTGACAGTCATATAAATAGCAAATAATATAAATAACACATAATGGGAATAAGCGCTTCAGACATAAAAGTAACATTTAGGAAAAGAAGTCCCTGCTCCCAAGAGCTTACAATCTAATTGGTAGGTAGAAAGAATGTACAGAGACAGTAGGAGGGCGTTCTGGTAAGTGCATCTGCAGGGGGCCAAGCTTTATGTATGAGGTGTATAATATCAGCCCCTGAGCTTCTCATATGCTTCATTAAGCAGATGTGTTTTAAGGTGGGTCTTAAAGGTGGATAGAGAGGGTGCTAGTCAGGTATTGATGGGAAGGGCATTCTAGAGGTGTGAGGCAGTCAGTGTTAAAGGTTTAAGACGGGAGAGGGTTTTAAATACAAAGGGGGTAGAAAGAAGATATCATTGAGTAGAACGCAAGAGTTGGGATGGTGTAAAGCGAGAAATTAGGGCTGAGATGTAAGGAGGGGCAGAAGAATGTAAAGCTTTAAAAGTGAGGAGGAGAATTGAGTGCGAGATGCAGGATTTGATCGGAAGCCAGGAGAGGGATTTCAGCAGGGGAGACGCTGAGACAGATCTAGGAAAGAGTAGAGTGATTGTGGAAGCAGCGTTTAAGATAGATTGGAGGGGAGACAGGTGAGAGGCAGGAAGGCCGGACAGCAGGAGGTTACAGTAATCGAGATGGGAGAGAATGCGGGCCTGTGTCAGAGTTTTAGCAATCGAGCAACAGAGGAAAGGGCGTATTTTTGTAATACTGCGGAGGAAAAAGCGACAAGTTTTAGCTACCTTTTGAATGCGAGAGGAGAATGTGAGAGAGGAGTCGAGAATGACCCTTAGGCAGCGTGCTTGGGCTACTGGGTGTATGATAGTACTTCCAACAGTAATGTGGAAGAATGTAGTAGGGCCAGGTTTTGGATGAAATATGAGGAGCTCTGTTTTTCCCATGTTAAGTTTAAGTCGGCGGAGGGCCATCCAGATGATATCGCAGAGAGACATTCAGAAACTTTGGTCTGTGTAGCAGGTGTAAGGTCAGGGGTAGAAAAGTAAATTTGTGTCATCAGCATAAAAGTGATATTTGAACCCAAGAGATGTGATTAGGTCACCTAGAGAGTGTGTAAAGACAAGAGGAGGAGAGGTAGCAGGACAGAGGATCGATAGAGGAGGAGGTGTTAGCAAAAGAGACTCTGAAAGTACGATGGGAGAAGTGAGAGGAGTTCCTGGATAGAGCTTTGTTACGAATACCAAGAGTATGGAGAATGTGAAGGAGAAGAGGGTGGTCCATAGTATCAAACGCTGCAGAGAGGTTGAGTAATATGAGCAGAGTTTAATGACCTCTGTCTTTGGCAGCATAGAGGTCATTAGTTATTTTAGTGAGGGCTATTTCAGTGGAGTGAGCAGTGCGGAAGCCAAATTGTAGAGGGTCTAGGAGAGAATAGGTGTCGAGAAACTGGAGCAAGCAAGTGACTACAAGACGTTCAAGGAGTTTACAGCCAAAAGTCAGGAGGGAGACAGGCCGATCGTTAGAAAGACAGGTGGGGTCAAGCTTGCTGTATTTGAGTAATGGCATGACTGTTGTATGTTTGAAGGGGAGGTGAGTTAAAAATGTGTCTGAGCGTAGGGATTATAGTAGATGCAAGAGGTTTTAGGAGATGGGAGGGAATGGGGTCAAGAGGGCAAGTGGTAGAGGGAGAAGAGGTGATCACCAACGACACATCCTCCTCTGTGACAGCAGAGAAAGAGTCCAGGAAGGCAGGAGGAGAGTTAGTAATAGGTGTAGGATAGGAGGAAGATACAGGGGGGATGTCCTGATGTATGGATTCCACCTTTTCCTAGAAATAGTCGTTAAAGTCCTGAGGTGAGGTGGAGTAAGAACAGGCAGCTGAGGGTGGTCTGAGTAGGGAGTCAGAGAGAGAAGGGTCGGCATGGGTTAGACTTGTGCGTGTTGATTAGTGAAGAAAATTAGGTTTGTTTAGAGAGGGCAGAGTTGAAACAGGATACCATAAATGTGTACTAAAGAAAGTCTGCGAGAGTGTGAGATTTCCTCCCGAGGTGTTCAGAGGAACGAGTGGAGGAACGCAGTATGCGCACATGGCAATTTAGCCAGGGTCTGGGGTTAAAAGGGCGAGAACGGCAGAGAGAAAGCAGGGAATGTAGATCAAGAGAGGAGGATAGGGCAAATTTGTAGTTCCTGACCAGGTTGTCAGAGTCTAGAGAAGGACTGAGAGAGGAGAGGGAGGAGCGTAAAGTGGAATCAAAGCTGGTAGGTTAATAGAGCGCAGGTCTCTGCAGAAACGAGGGGTAGGTGGAGAAGGAGGGAACCGAGAGAGAGAAGATGAGAGTCAGAAAGAGGAAGGGGGAGATGGAGAAGTCAGAGAGAGAAGTTTTTATTGAAAACCAGGTCAAGGTAGTGGCCATCCTTGTGGGTGCTGGCTGCAATCCACTGTTGAAGGCCAGAAGAAGAGGTTAGAGAAAGCGGGAGGCCCAAGGAAGAGAGGCGTCATCAATATGGCAGTTGAAGTCCCCAAGGAGAAGAACAGGGGAGTCTGAGGACTTACCCCTGAAGGAACCAGAACAGCTCATTTAGGTACAATATTAAACAATCCAGAAACCAGGACAGAACCCCCCAGAAAGCAGACAAGATCAATATTGATTTTTTTGCTTTACAACATTGTTACATTATAGCTTTAAAGAAAAGAGCGCTATTTTGAGCCATGTGAGCATACTTCGCGGTCCTGATTGTTATGTACATAAGTGACATTTCCTATCAATGGGATGAATTCTGTATTACAGTTCCACAGAGACTGTAACATGTCACATATAAGGTGAGTTGAGTTCTAATTTGCTGGTAAATGGAACAAGAGGCTCATACCTTAGTCTCCAGCTGATCACTGCCAGGTTTGTTAATGCCATCAATGCCTCAAAGTTCTGCCGTCCTGTTCTATCGAGGTGCATCAGGCTGAGCAGAGGTTGGACCATCTCTTACGTCTATTAAGAAATAATTGTTAATAATGGATACATGGATGTAACTGTCCTTACCCTCTAAAGGAAGTCACATCAGATTGATTATACAGTGGCAGTGCTCAGGCTCTCAGGCCTTTGCAGGGTACTGGGTAAGTGCAGGCTGGGCATGGATGCATGAATATAGCAAGTATGGGTACCAGGAACTTTTATAAACAAAGGTGCTTTATTTTGACAGCCTTCAATAACGCTTCACAGACACGGACATACTGGTTACTTGACAAACTCATGGCAAACAATGTAATTCTAGACTTAATCCCCTTGGTAACTCTCACTCGACACTGGCGAGGTATTTAAACTTGTTACCTATCGTGCAGGGCCGGCCCTAGGGCAAGGTGTCTGCCTTGGACCCTGCCCCTTCAGGGGCCTGCGCACCCTCCTCTCCCGCCTGTCGGCGCTGGGAACCAACTTTCATTCGACTGGAGGGGGGAGCTGCAGAAGGGAGTGTGGGATCTCCCCTCCTCTAGCTACCTCCTACTCCAGCTCCCCCCTCCGTTTAGAAGGATCCCGGCACCGATAGGAGGGAGAGTCGGCATGGGGCCCCCACACCGGCAGAGAGAAGTGTGTGTGTGTTCCAGAGCGGGCCTCCAGTAGCGTCACGTTGCAATGTGATGTCACATGACGCCATGGCGCTGCTGGAGGAGGTCTGCTCTTAAAGGTAAGTTCCCTTAACTTTTTTTTTTTGCAGGGTGGGGCCCTACAAAGCCTAATGCCGATCCTGGGAAGTAAAGGACAAATTGTCAGTCTCTTGCATAGTCTGTAATGCCCCATATCCAATGGGCATCTCTTTGATACACTTCGGGATCTGGGATTAGTACCCGCTACTATGCAACGCATACTTCTTCCATACCTATCTGACCAGGACTGTATTAGAGATCTTTCATTCGGGCCGATCCAAACACTCCGGAGTTACTATGCTGAGAACACCTATTAAGGAGCAGGCTTCTTCCTCTTCAATAGTGAGAACAATTACAGAAAAAAACAGAAAACACAGCGCACAACGCTCATAGTGTATTAAATGATATCTTTAGTAACCAAAGTATAAGGTAAGTATTGTGCGTACATAAAGGTTAAATTAAACAAGCATTTCTGGGTTATATGTTACCCAACACCAACGGACGCCTGTGATGGTCTCGTGGCTCTCTCCTTCTCACTCCAACAACCTCGGTGTAGGGCCTGGAAAATCTCCACTCCAATCGCTGGTATTTTGCCTCTCGCCTTAGGGTGAGGCTAGTGCAGTCTCAGCAGTCCAGAAAAACGACCTCCGCTTGTCTGTGTTAGGCCCGTCACTGCATCAATCTCCTTTGCAACGGGGCAGCGGAGCGCACGCTGTTTCAGCGTCCTGGTTGAACACTTCCGGGTCTGTGACGTCACAAATGCCGCGAGACTTCGTCGCAAGTCTTACAAGACACCGGATCAGTTCTCTGGGAGTGCTGGATACAGAGGGTCGCAAATTCTTAGTCGGACTAGTCGGACTAAGAATTTGCGAACCCTCTGTATCCCAGCACTCCCAGAGAACTGATCCGGTGGTCTTTAAGATTTGCGACGAAGTCGCGCGCATTTGTGACGTCACAGACCCGGAAGTGTTCAACCAGGACGCTGAAACAGCGTGCGCTCCGCTGCCCGTTGCAAAGGAGATTGATGCAGTGACGGGCCTAACACAGCAAGCGGAGGTCGTTTTTCTGGACTGCTGAACTGCACTAGCCTCACCCAAGGCGAGAGGCAAAATACCAGCGATGGAGTGGAGATTTTCCAGCCCTACACCGAGGTTGTTGGGAGTGAGAAGGAGAGAGCCACGAGACCATCACAGGCGTCCGTGTGGTGTTGGGTAACATATAACCCAGAAATGCTTGTTTAATTAACCTTATGTACGCACAATACTTACCTTATACTTTGGTTACTAAAGATATCATTAATACACTATGAGCGTTGTGCGCTGTGTTTTCTGTTTTTTTGTGTGCTTATAGGGGGGACTAGAGCCATCCCTGGTGTCACAGCTTCAGACGCTCCATCTATTTTCAATTTACACACAAGGTCACCCATTTTATTGTATCACATTCATCACGTCACTTATTTATTGTTGTTGCGCACCTTTTCTTTGTCACCTTTGTCAGAACAATTACAGGCCTTTACGTCTGGTGTTTACTTAAAGAACACATTTCTAACTGAAAACAAGAAACGGTGACAGGACACTCCTTAACATACTTAGCTATACACACAAAGCTATTTACAGGACTCGCACTGAGGATCCCAGTCAGAACTCTGAAGAGTCAAGTGATAAAGAGCAATGTCTCAAAATGCGTTGGTGCATTTAAAAAAAAAGCTGTGTGTGCTGTGCACGCGCATAGTAAGTGAAACTTCTTTGACTTTGTCACAGAAATTGTATTTGTTTGGTGATTTTTAATTAAAAATCAAAATACAATTTCATTGACAAAACGCAAATAAATTTGACTTAGAAACATGCGTACAATCCCTTGTATTTGCACTAAGCGTGAATTCCGCGTGTGTGTGTGTGTGCGGGTGTGGACTGTGACTGTGTGACTGCGTGACTGCGTGGTGACTGTGTGACTGTGGTGCGCGTGACAGTGCTGTGTGGCACTGACAGTGCGTGTGCGGTTTACGACTGGGGGTGTGCGGACTGACTGTGTGGGGTGTGCTGTGACTTGTGTGTGTGCCTGTGACTGGTGTGTGTGTTTCGTTGTGCTGTGTGTGTGTGCGTGTGACTGTGCGTGTGACTGTGCGTTGACTGTGCGGTGACTGGTGTGTGTGACCGGTGACCGTGTGACCGTTGTGACGTATGCGCAGCCCCCCTGCACCTCACACATCCCCTAACCTATTCACAGTTGTGTGTCATTGTCAGTCAGTTGTGTTGGTGTGTGTGTGTGTATGTTGTCAGTGTGGTGTGCATGGGTGTCAGTCAGTGTGTGTGTTGTCATGTGTGTGGTGTTGTGTGTGTGTGTATGTGTGATGTGTGTCAGTCAGTGTGTGTGTCTGTGTGTGTATATATGTATGTGTGTGGTGTCTGTCACGTATGGTGTTCTCTCTTTCTGTGTCCTGCCCCCTCTCCTGACTCCCCCCCCCTCCTCAAAGGCAGGCAGAGCTGCGGACCCGCGCGGCTCTGCCTGAGTCTCTCCCCCCCCCCTCCCCTCACAGACGGCAGAGATGCGGACCCGCGGCAGCTCTGCCTGAGTCTCTCCCCCCCCCCCTCACCCCCCCCTCACCAGACAGGCAGAGCTGCGGACCCGCGGCGGCTCTGCCTGAGACTCTCCTCCCCCCCCACCCCCCGGCGAGACGCAGCCGCACCGGCACCGGGCAGATACCTTAATAAAGCCCCCCTCCTCCGGAAGTGCGCGTGGGCAGAGCAGTGTCGGCGGGGAAGGGGTGGCAGCGCGTCATCGTCAGCGGGAGCTGGCGTCGAGGGGAGCGCTGCAGCGATTCCCCTTGTGATGGTGCTGTGGGGAACGAGCTCACTCTATAACACCCTCCACCCCACCGTTCCAGCCGCGCGGGGGGAGGTTCAGCAGGGAGTGGTGCAATTAAATTTTGAGGGCTGCCGCCGCATGTCAGCGGTGGGGGGAGCAGAGCTTTTAGGAGCTGCGGGCGCGGTTTACCTCCTGATCCCTGGGCTCCTCTCCTCGACCCGGCGGCGCTCAGTCAGCGGACGCAGGAAAGGGGAGTAGGGAGGAGAGGATGGAGGCATGGGCAGCGTCATGGTGTGTGGGGGGTGTGGGGCTCGGGGTGGGGGTGTGGGGGCTCGGGGGGGGGGTGTGTGTGGGGGGTTGATTAGGAGCGGCGGCCGCGGCTACACCGCCGCCATGCTCTGATTGTGGAGCGGGTGTGATGTCAGTGTTGGGGTCGGGCTGAGCCAGAACACAGCCCGGCCTCAACTGCCAGCACTGACGTCACATCCGTTTCATTTCTGTCTCCACAATTCTTTTTTGCCCCATCACGAGTGAGGTGCCACTAAGGAAGTTTCAAAAAAATCTATTGGTTAACCATGTAAGCTATTAATAAATTGATTTTTATGGCAGTTACCCCTTAATCACAATTTTTTCCGGCTCGTTGATTGTGCTCCGTTTTCTCCAAACAAACTACCAGAACTCTGAAGAATCTGTTCCTAGAACATCGAGTGGAGCCGTATATACCCTCTTATCTACCTCCCTATAGGGATAACCTCACCCTGTTACTCCTGACCTGGCACCTTTGCCACCTGCCTGCCTTGATGCTCTGCTTGCAACCCGACTCTGTTACCTCTAGCAGAACTCTGTCCCTTGGCTCTGGTCAGTGAATATATACTAGAAATTAATTGGCTCCTATGGAGATATAGGGTCTCTTCGTTAAAAACAAAAATAATAAAATTTTATGACATCAAAAGAACGTGACTGTGTGAATTAATTATAAAAAGAACAAACAATGTTTAAAAACCCGTAGAGGAGAGTAATATTGCGTATATTCAGCGCCCAAGATTTATATGGGCAATTTGTTATTAAATGCAACCATAGGGGAAATACAATATTACTACGACATCAGCAAAGTACTATTAATTCCCAGAAGGAACCACACTGTGTTTGTATTATGTATGCTGCCTCCTGTATTGTAGGATTACTACCAGATATATTACACACCAAAATGAACATGTAAAAGAGCCTATATATCCCTTATTTCCAGGCTAGTATACAACAGAGGTTTTTTTTACACTTTAAATAGTAGTATCCATATATAACCAGTGTTGCTTGGAAGGGTATAAAGGAGCGAAATGTAAGTAAGAGTGTGAACCCTTATCCCTGCTTCGATATATAATCACTGTTGTTTAACCTCCCATTTTCCTTAAGTTCCTGTTGATAAATTGCATAAAGTACATAAAGTACATGTGTATTGGCTTGCTATAGGAGGAGGTAATACATAGGGAAACAGGGTATATCTCGTATATATGTATCCAAACACTCTGCCACGGTAGGTCAAGAGTGAGGGAGGCGCAAATACAACCCGTATTCTGGTAGCTGTGTCGAACTCCGATGACGTCACGGATCGTGACGCTCTACTTCATGACGCGCGTTTCGCGAGACAACTTGCTTCTTCAGATGGGGAGGAGTGTAAAGGTAAGGCCCTATACAGTGTAATTTATACTCTCAAAGGGGCGTGACTTGTGTCTTTTGCGCCTATTGGAGTGAAGAATGCACGAGCCAATCAACTGTCTAGAATCGCGGACCAAAGAAGTGTAAACAAACGGCTGCATCTTATGTTATTCAAGATCGGGGTTATCTGAGTGCTCACTACTGTAAGTACAATTATAAGATGGAGTCCGTAAAGGCCAGTAAAGCACATTATAGCATAGTCATATGATATATGTAGGAATGTATTCTAACTTTATGGTCTGCCCCTAAAGGACAATGCAGACCGTCTGTAATATAGAATACATTAATTACTCCATAAGCAAAAAAGAACATATGTTGGCTTATATTAAGTGTGTTAACTTGTTGATAGTACAATTTAATAGCAACTCAGTGTAGCCATGTGTAAAATTGGTGTACAGATCTCTCATGCTGGCAGTAATCCTGGTAAGAAGGCAGGGTTGCCAGTAGCTATCATGGAGGTTTGTCCTCAAACCCCTGTGATGTGTCATATGTAGCAAAGGAAGTGACAGCATGCTTTGTGTCCACTGTTAGTGACACAGAGGTGGGTCTTTCTGGAGTCTATATTGCACAGCACTTCCAAAAAGTTAGTGTTCAACCTGTGTGTGCCAAGGAGAGTCAAGTGAAGTGTCTGCAGCAGTTCAAGTCTGTCTGGCAGAGTGGAGCAGTGACAAGCTGCTTACACACTGTGTCCAGGGCTCTGGCACAGCTGGTGGTCTCCCTTAGGGGAGAGGTGGAAAGACAACTTAATTAGAGTACAGGAGGAATCTTCTGCCTGGAGGGCCACTACAAGATGTGCGGCTAAGTGTCGGCCGCTGTGATGGGCAGTCTAATAAAGACATGCTAAAAAAGATGCCCATGAAAAGACCCTTCTTGCCTGTGCGTGGAGTAACTCAGGGAGAAGGTGCACCCAGGAGTTCCCCGTCAGAAACTCCTCCCTGCTATCGTGGGGATCTGGATGGGGTGGAGGCGCTGTACCAAATGTGAGTAGGACTCCGCACACTACCTCAGACGCCTGTCATGGTGAAGTCCCCATTACCAACCAGTGGGAGACTCAGGAGTCCTGTGAGCCAGCAAGTGCACCACACTACACAGACATGTAATTGGTATAGTTTCTCACATATGGGGTCAGGTTCAGAAGGGCCCAGGGAAACACCGTTACATCAGTATGGTAAGTATAGTTATCAATTAGAGTCCCAGGAGGTGCAATGGAACCAATTCTACCGATTCATGTGAAAGTGTAGGAGTGTAATCTAACTCTAAATGGTCTGCCCCTAAGGGACAATGCAGACCTGCTAATATTAAAATATTAACTACTAAATAAATAGGTTTACTGTGAATACTAATCTTATTTTCAGTGAATGTGTAAAAGTGTGGTTTTAAAGAAATTAATGATCTGTATGTAACGGGTATTCCCCCCCCCCACCCAATCGCATATAGTGTGTGTGTGTGCGGGGAACCTAATGTTACCTGGTGTGGTGCGTTATACCTGTCAGGCTCACAGGAGGCCTGAGCCTCCGCTAGTGAGAGCCTGGGGTGAATCTCTGGAACGTTCTCGTCGGTCAACACCTTCACCTATGTAGGATTCTATAGGAATGTAGAATGGGCCTAGCATAGGAACCCACCCAGAAACCACATACACCAGGGGTATGGCTAAAAGGTTTACTGAATGAGCAAATAACACAATAACATCACATCCCATCATACTGTATAGCAACACAACACAGATTATCATACTTTAACAGTGCAACATCATCAGTATGCACAACGATATATATGCCACCCTCTGCTGGCAGCTATAACCTTGCCCCTAACTGGGCTATAACCTCCTTACACAGTATCCCCAAAGTCCTTGTACCCAAAGTCCCTAGAGTCCCACAACCCCACCCACGTGTGGAACAGCGCTGCCCACTAAGATGAAGTGTATAGGTGGTGCACTTGGTGACTTGGATAATACCTGCCCGGTGCTCCTGCTACCGGGTGCGCAGATGACCTTTGCTTGGAATCCCTTGCTCCAGGAGATGATCCAAGATACCTCCGCCTCAACAGTGGGTGGCTCCCTCATGGAGTGATCCACCTTTATAATGTCTCTTATCTCTGCTAACGCAGAGGATGTATTACCTTCACAGCACTTGCCAGGATAGTCACAGTTCCTGGCTGGACACTCACTTGTCTAGGTTCTACAGAACCCTGCCCCTAGTCTAAGGGGAGTCCCTGTAGTAACCACAATGTGAGGTGAGTAGGGCCTAGCTGGGGCTAAGGGGAGACTTCTGGCCTAGTGCAGGAGGCTACTTTCCTCCCTGCACAAACACACCCTCCCCTCTCTGTGTCCCAGCTCCTAACTGACAATCCCTGTCTTCACACAACATTGTTGCAACTTTGCAGCATGCGCATCTGTCAGCCTTATTGGCTGTTTGGCTGCCTGTGACCAGGGTGAAAGTGCAGTCCCCAGAGGCTGCTGGGAACTGTAGTCCTGGGTGGCTCTCTTTAACATTGGGGCCTCGTGCGCGCTGTGTAATGGCCGCCGCCACTGCTAACTGCGCATGTGCGAACTGGGGGATGTCCCTAACTATGGAGCGCCTCTTCTCACTCCCTGTAACGGCTGCCGTATCGCATCTGGGGATATACTGCGCGTGCTCGAGCTTCCGCGTATGAGCAAACGCACACAAGATGGTGGCGGCCTGTAGCTGATGTCGACGGAAGCCCCCAGTGATGCGATCACCCCTGCAACTGCCCTCACACTGTCGCAGGTGAGAGAGAGAGAACCGAATGTCTGGGGATCCAGAGGGGACCTGGCTACATGTATTTAAATGGACAATGCAGATTCGTGTAATTAAGACAAAAAAAAAAGAAGCTAAATAGAACTTATGTGATGACAATTATCTGTGATTATAAGAAGGACGAGTAAATGTAACCCTTGTTCAATCCCTGAGGGCTTCGCGTCTGTAGCTGAAATATCCAGCGACACTCCCTCTGTAACAATTTTTTGTTCTAATTGCCCTTTCTGGGGCCTGAGGTGACATGCTCAATGCCAGCAAAGCTAAGTATCTGTGCTGAAGCAGGGATATCCTGAACCTGACCTGTTGGTGGCCCTTGAGGACTGGAGTTGCCCACCCCTGGGTTACATGGAAGCAGTATCTCCGTGCTGAACACACGACCTCTGCAGCCGGGGAACCGGTTTGGGTGACCGTGTCGGTTCTCCTGGTAACTTTGGACAAGTACATTTGTCTGCCTGTAAACCTAGATTGTAAGCTCTTCAGGGCAGGCCATTTGTGCCTGTGTAATTCAATGCACAGCAAAGCAGGGTTCAAAGCCGAAGCGTCTCTCCAGGGGTGGGGAGCAGGATCAGGAGAAGCCCCCAATTATGTGCACTCACTAATCAATCCAGGGTGTAGGTAGGAAGCTTGTGGAGCGCCGAACTGGTGACATGCCAGTGGATCAGGTGTGAGTGCCGTGGATCAGGTGTGAGTGCCGTGGATCAGGTGTGAGTGCCGTGGATCAGGTGTGAGTGCCGGGGATCAGGTGTGAGTGCCGGGGATCAGGTGTAGGACCCCGAACACGAAGAGTAAATGCCCTTTGGGCAAATGAAAGTGTATAAATGAACAGAAGCTAAAATATAACACTTTATTTGGTCTGTTGGACCAAGTAAGATACAGAGGGACACAATGTACAAACTGTACATAAAATGTATCGCGGCCTGGTGAGGAGGAATTGATATTGCTAAATAGTTGCAATACCATTCAACTGCGTGTGCAGGGCAGAGCGATAGCTGCCTGCAGCAAAGCCCTACAAGAAATGATACCCTGAGGGGTTAACTCACAAAGCCTGGCTGCCTGCAGTGTAACCAGTTACTCCCCATAGAGCAGGGAACAGGCAGATATGTATATGCCATTTGTACTCAATACAGATAGTGACTTGTAAGGCATGTGCCCAGCCCTGTGCCTGAGCGACAACTTGTACTAGGTAACAGAGTTTTGTAGTAGTTCAGGAAGGGCGTGGAGCAGCAGGAGGAACAGTCCCTAGCTCAAAAAGCCCTACCATGGAGGTCTATCAGTGAACGGACTAGAAAAGGAAGGTGGGGAATCCCTACTCGAGGTCCCTCCAGCGCTTGCACCGATATTACTATAGACTGCCCTAGTGTAGGGAGTAACTGTGAACGGACTGGGGAAGGGACGTTAGCCCTAATTGCTATCCCTACAGCACTGATGTCTACAACAAAATGACCAAGTCTTAAGGTGTGAGCACAAGCAGAAGTGGAGCTGCACCTCGGTAACCGTACCGATGTTTGTTAGCAGCTGAGAGCCCCTTTTCGCCTGCTGTTGCGGTGCTTGTCCTGGTCTGACCGATGACGCTGACGGGATTGTCAGCGGACAACCTGACGCACGTTTCACATCGGCTGCTGCTTCTGCAGTGCTGCAAAATATGAGCGAATATGTTATTATTGTTTAGTAAATCTGGGGTCTACAATTCTGCTGAATCTGGGGGTGCGCAAAGGCTCAAGGATGTTCAGAACAAAAGATAAGGGGGGTTTCTATCAGTTGAATATCCCCCCTCCTAGATGTGAGTTGTGTAATCTAGTGGCCCCACTATACTGGCCATTTTCACTATTTGCTATAAGATTGGAGTCTGACACTTGGGGTTCCCATATTTGTAACCCCAAGCATTTTTTAAATGAATTTGCCCCTCATGCTGGGAGCACGTTTTCTGCACGGCTGATGAGACTGAATCGGTGCCGTCTCCCCTTCCCAGGACCTGACCGAGGAGACGGTGAGTCGTCTCCTGCATCTGATCGAGGATGAGCTGGAACACAAGGAAGACGGAGAGAAGAGCAGTCACAGCCTGGCCTCTGACTCTCTGCAAGTCCACATCTCCGCCTGCATCTTGGCACTGTGTGGCTGGACCAGCAGGTGTGTGTGGGGTGCTTGTGTGGGTGTGGGGGGGGTGTTTGTGTGTGGGGGGGGGGGTGTTGTGGGGGGGGTGGTGTTTGTGGTGGGGGGGGTTTGTCGTGTGGGGAGGGGGGGGAGGGTTTTGTGGTGTGGGGGGGGGGGGTTTGTGTGGGGGGGGTGTTTGTGTGTGGGGGGGGTGTTTGTGTGTGGGGGGGGTGTTTGTGTGTGGGGGGGGTGTTTGTGTGTGGGAGGGGTGTTTGTGTGTGGGGGGGGTGTTTGTGTGTGTGTGACGGTCATTTCTTGCAATATGTCCGGCCCACCGCCATTTTAATGTCTTCACCCATGTGATGGTCACAGACTTTTTTGGTTTGGTTTCGAACCCGTCCAGTCTTTTTCCTGACTTCAGTTAATACCCAGCATGCATCTCTCCATACTTCTTTGAGTTGTTGGAAGCTCCTAAATTATCTTCGCATTTGGGATCCAAGTTTCACATCCATATGTGAGCACGGGCAGAATACACGGGACAAAATCTTTCCTCTTGAGGCACAGTGGAAGGTTTCCTTTAAATAATGTCTTGTTTCTTCCAAATGCCCCCACCCCATCTTCATTCTCCTATTGATTTCATTCAAAAGGTTCACATCCATCGTTACTTGCCGGCAGAGGTAGACATAGTCTTCGACTTCTGGTTCTCTTCCATTTATTTTCACACGTTTCTTGATCCCTTTGGTCTTGTTGAGCTTCATATGGACGCCCCCTTCCCTACTTGCTTTGACAAGTTCTAACTTTTGTTGCTGGTGGGTCTCCTAAACTTGTGGCTATAATAATTGTCATTGTAGATGACTCGAGTATTCTCCGTTGATTTTTAGATTTCCTTTTCTTCCCAATCTAATGTCTTGGCTAATTCAGCTGTTGCTGTGGAAAGCTTTGGCGACACGGTGTCTCCCTGCCGCGCTCGCTTGCTGATCCTTATCTTGCTTGCATCTTCTTTTATTTTAACGGTTGATGCATGAATCCTACACGGAGTGGTAGATCGTATTCATTACTTCTAGACGTCCCTTCTTGTACGACTTGAAGGTGGTTTGTTGTGTCCACTGCAAAACCCCGCTTGTTCTCTAGGCTGGGGGATGTCCAGGGTCGATTAGTGAGTATCTCTGTGAAAATCTTGTCCGTGCTTGGAAGTGGAATGATTGGTCTGTAGTTCTTGTTTGTGGATGAGGATAACTATGGTTATTGCTCCACTGTTCTGTTTTTTTTTTCTCTCCCTGTGCTTCAAGCAATATGGAAAATAGCTGAAGCGCTCAAATGCAGGTATATCTCAAAATGATAATAAGCCAGACCACTGTACCAGGGTACTAACAATTGATATAGTACCTATTGTGTCATGTAATGGGTACTATCCTCCTGAAGACAGGTGGTGTGTGGTGCAACCCACTCACCATCAGTCTCATTGGCAGGTTCCCCTGAAAAATATACAAATACTCACATCCTGGTAGGGCAGGCAGGCAGGCTGTGCAGCTACTCAATGCAAAAAGGGAGACCAAAAAGCGCACCAGCACAAACGGAGCAGGAAGAACCCAGGACAAAAAAATGATTAAAAGGGCACTTTAATGTGGCAAAAGACCCATCCAATGCATTTCGAACGTCGCAGCGTTCTTTTTCCTGCTCCGTTTGTGCTGGTGCGCTTTTTGGTCTCCCTTTTCCCTGTGCTTCAAGCAGCATGGAAAGTGCTTCAAAGATTTCAGTTGTAATTACATTTTCCTCTGTATCCTTCCCATTCCTCATGGCTGTTACGGATTTGGCCACTTCTTCTGGAAGGGCGTATGGTACCTCATCGGTGGTCTCTTCTCGCTTGTCCTCTGCTGGATTATGCCCTGTGTTGTGTGCGTTCTCGTACAAATTCATGTGGAAGTTCTCGACTCTCTATGATAAGTGCACAGTCTTTTATTGGTGATCCATCGTCTTGTTTGAGTGCAATCGTTTGCTTCTTCCCCATCATGTCGCGGCTTCGTCGTCTCTAAGCTTTTGTTCCCTGCGGTAGCATGTCGCTATGTCGGTTACGTTCTCTTACATCTTCAGTCATACGGTTGCAGGTCGTCTTGCACATCTCTGCATAATCTATTCTTATTCTGGCGTTTCGGGATTGCTTCATTTTTTTGTCTCATCAGATAATTATCTTGATCTGTGTTTTGTTAACGATTCCTCACAGTTTATTTTAATTCTTTTCTACTTTCAGCTACAGACTTCATACGTTCTTCATAATCGTTTTAGTGTCCCAGTGCATTTTGAGAAAGCTGACGTGATTATTCAACTCTAGTTGAAATTCTCTGCTGCTGTTCTTGATGTTTGTTTTGTTTCTTTTTAATCAATTTTCTATTTGTCATCTTTGCACTCATGTAATTTGCAGCGAATCAATCGGCGATCACTCCTTGTGTCACCGATTGAAGACTTTACAGGTAGTCCTCACTATCCTACGTGTCACTTTACAACGGATGGCATATCAGACGTTTTACAATTCAACCCTATGGGCCGTTTTTCGACGCCTGAATGAGTTATCGGACGCCTGAAAGCGGTATCCAACTCCTGAGAGTGGTATCCAACGCTCACCGCCACTGATTAACATGGGACTCACTTTACAATGGTGTCACTATCCAACGCTACTTCCAGAACGGATTCCGTTGGATAACCGAGGACCGCCTGTACAGTCCTTAGTCACGTATTTCTTGTTGGCTAGAATATAGTCCATTCCATTCTTGATTCCATTGGGGCTTCTAAGTCTATTTTCTATTTGAACTCTTCTTGAAGAATGAATTCATGATGTAGAAGAGTTTTCACATTCTTCATATTCTACCAATCTTGCCGTGTTCATTCCTGTTGCCGTAACCATAAAGACCAAGTGATGCTTCCTCTGTCTGCTGGGCACCAATCTTTGCGTTAAAATGTTCTTGTGGGGACACTTTCCTTTATGTTGGCTGATTTCATGGTAGAAGTCTTCCACTTCATGGTCTGTGTGACTTCATGTTGGAGCAGACACTTGGATTATTTGAAGCCTTTATTTCTTTGTTAGGGAAACATGAGGGGTACAAAATGATTGTACTCCAAAAGAAAATGCACTTAAATGCACACTACTATTATTAAAATATAACTTTTAATAGCAAATCCTTAAAACATATATTACCGTAACAAATAATGTAATTAACCATAAAAATAAATTAAATGATATGCACGTATGCAACGAAGTTAGGCTCTCATATAGATATATTCCAGTATAAAATTACAACTGGGATCTTGGAGGCTAAACAAAGTGCAGCCAGACAAGGTGAGCCTGAGAGCCCAACACTTGCACTCACTAGCACAGTAAGTAGATTGCCAGATTCAGCAGCAGGGATAAGGCTACTATGTATCCATAGATCATATAAATAGTATCAGTGGAACCATACCCTGCCAGCTACACTATTTTTAGATATATGGCTATGCTAGAGAGAGTACTGGAAAAAGCACACTGTACTAAAACTGCCCCATAATTTTGCATGTGAGGGGAAGCGGATGCTATTTAATTGCTCAGGTCGCCATAGCGACAATGAAACACATCGCTATAGCGCATGCGCAGTGAAGCGCATGCGCGACTGCATAAACATCAGAGTATAACAGATTACCATGCTGATGATATCAATGGTGACTCTAGCGCTGGGACCTCATCACACTATAAGCTGCAATACGGAGACAACAGAGAAACAGACGGGCCGATCGCAGAACTCTACTGCGCATGCGCAGGGTAATATACTTCTAAGTTATCTCCCTGCCCTGCGCATGCTCGAACTCGGCTGCAGGTGTCAGTGCGCATGGCACGTCGGATAGCTATTACAGCTAACAGTAAACCGGCAGTAATGCGCATTCTTCTGGTGACATATGGAAACAGGCTAACCTGGACTACATTGCGCATGTGTAGGCAAACATAATTATCCCTGCCTGACTGCCTGTTTATATAGCGCATGCCCGGAATAATAACAGTGTAGAGAAGGTGCCAGAAAAACGTCCCAGAGCCCTGAGTGTATGCTCAAGGCAGCAAAGAGAAAAGAGCATGGATAAAAATGATGTATGCCAGGGCTCTGGGACGTTTTTTCTGGCACCTTCTCTACATTGCCTACACATGCGCAATGTAGTCCAGGTTAGCCTGTTTCCATATGTCACCAGAAGAATGCGCATTACTGCCGGTTTACTGTTAGCTGTAATAGCTATCCGACGTGCCATGCGCACTGACACCTGCAGCCGAGTTCGAGCATGCGCAGGGCAGGGAGATAACTTAGAAGTATATTACCCTGCGCATGCGCAGTAGAGTTCTGCGATCGGCCCGTCTGTTTCTCTGTTGTCTCCTTATTGCAGCTTCTAGTGTGATAAGGTCCCAGCGCTAGAGTCACCATTGATATCATCAGCATGGTAATCTGTTATACTCTTTGATGTTTATGCAGTCGCGCATGCGCTTCACTGCGCATGCGCTATAGCGATGTGTTTCATTGTCGCTTTGGCGACCTGAGCATTTAAATAGCATCCGCTTCCCCTCACATGCAAAATTGTCCCTGACGAAGCTCCATAGTGGGAGGGAAACGCGCGTTGGACGCGTGATCATGTCATCAGCCCCTGTTATGGGGCAGTTTTAGTACAGTGTGCTTTTTCCAGTACTCTCTCTAGCATAGCCATATATCTAAAAATAGTGTAGCTGGCAGGGTATGGTTCCACTGATACTATTTATATGATCTATGGATACATAGTAGCCTTATCCCTGCTGCTGAATCTGGCAATCTACTTACTGTGCTAGTGAGTGCAAGTGCTGGGCTTTTAGACTCTCCTTATCTGGCTGCACTTTGTTTAGCCTCCAAGATCCCAGTTGTAATTTTAGGCTAAGGTCCCGTTGCACGCGTCCGCACGGCTGGCTTGCTTACCGGCGGCGCGTGCAACTCGCTGTACCGCGATCTGCGGTCTACAGGATGCTTTTCTCGGAGCGGGGGGGGCGTGGCCAAACGGGTCAGGGGGGGCGCGGCCATGACGTGAGGGGGCGCGGCCATGACGTGAGGGGCCGGAGCGGGAGGTGGGAGGATTGACTGGGAGGATTGACAGGGAGGGGGGGGCGTGGCTTGAGCGGAGGGACCCGCTACTCTTCCCCCCCCTCCCTCCACGGGCTGCCACGGGCTGCAGGTAAGTAAAAAAAACACACACACGCAGGCACTCATACATACATACACATACACACACACACACACACACACACACACACACAGGCAGGCACGCACACACACAGAGACAGGCACGCACACAGACAGGCACACACATACACACACAGACAGGCACTCATGCACTCAGACACACACACACACACACACACACACAGGCACGCACACAGACAGGCACACACATACACACACAGACAGGCACTCATGCACTCAGACACACACTGACAGGGAGGGGGGGGCGTGGCTTGAGCGGAGGGACCCGCTACTCTTCCCCCCCCTCCCTCCACGGGCTGCCACGGGCTGCAGGTAAGTAAAAAGATCGGGGAGAGGAGACAGACCCCAGACACATTGTTTTAAGGGCTGGCGGCACGTTGGGCGGAGACCCCCAGACACATTGTTTCAGGCTGGGCGGCACGCGGGGCGGGAGACCCTCCCGACACAGTGTTCAGGGGCTGGGGGGGACCCCCGACCACTTGTTTCAGGGCTGGGCTGCACGCGGGGGGAGACACCCCGAATACATTGTTTCAGGCTGGGCGGGAGACCCCCAGACACAGTGTTTCAGGGCGGGGCTGCACCGCGGGCGGAGACCCCCGACACATTGTTTCAGGGCTGGGCGGGAGACCCCCCGACACATTTTTTCAGGGCTGGGCGGGAGAGAGACCCCCTGACACAGTGTTCAGGGTGGGCGGCCACCGTGGGCAGGGAGGACCCCCCGACACATGTTTCAGGGCTGGGTGGCAGAGGGCGGGGCGAGACCCCCCGACACATTTGGTTCAGGCTGGTGGCACGCGGGCGGGAGGAGACCCCCCGACACATGGTTCAGGGCGGCGGGCACGCGGGCGGGACCCCCAGAGACACATTGTTTCAGGGCTGGGTGAAGAGGGAGGGAGAAAAAAAGAAAAAGCTGTTTAAGGGCTGGGAGGAAAGCTCGGAGGGAGGGAGAAAAAAATGAAAAAGTGTCTTCAGGGATTTCGGGAGGGACCCTGAGGGCGGGGGACGGGAGACCCACCGAACAGTGTTCAGGGATGCGGGGTGGCACGCGGGCGGGGAGAGACCCCCCGAACATTGTTTCAGGGCTGGGAGGCAACGCGGGCGGGAGGACCCCCACGACACATTGTTTCATGGATGGCTGGGCGGGAGACCCCCCGAACATTGTTTCAGGGCTGGGAGGCACGCGGGCGGGGGACCCCGGACACATTGTTTCAGGGCGGGCGGCACGCAGGAGGGAGGACCACCACGAAAAATGTCAGGGCATGGGCGCAAGCGGGCGGGAGACTCCCCCCGACAAATGTGTCAGGGCGGGCGGCCGCAGGCGGGGAGACCCACCGACACAGGGTTTAAGGGCTGGGGCACGCGGGCGGGAGACCCCCCGGACCACATGGTTTCAGGGTGGCAGCACGGGGGGGGGGGGGGGGGGGGGGGGGGGGCCAAAAAAGGGCGGGAGGAACCCCGACACAGTGTTTCAGGGCTGAGCACGCCGGCGGGGTGTGAGACCCCCCGACACAGTTGTTTCAGGGGCGGGGCGGGACGCGGGGCGGGCGAGACCCCCCGACACAGGTGTTTCAGGGTCTGGGCGGCACGCTGGGCGGCGAAGACCCACCGACACAGTGTTTCAGGGGCTGGCGGCACGCCGGGCGGGCAGACCCCCCCCAGACACATTGTTTAAGGGCTGGCAGCACGCGGCGGGAGGACCCCGACACATTGTTTCGGGCTGGGCGGCAAGCTGGGCGGCGAAGAACCCCCGAACAGGTTTCAGGATGGGCGGGACCCCCCGACCACAGTGTTCGAGGGCTGGAGCGGGGAGACACCCGACAACATGTTTCAGGGCATGGGCGACACGCGGGCGGAGACCCCCGACACAGTGTTTCAGGGCTGGGCGGAGAGGACCCCCCCGAAGACAGGCCAGGGCTGGGCCAGCAGCGGGCGGGAGACCCACCGACCACATTGTGTCCGGGCGGCGGCACGCGGGGCGGTGAGACACCCCGACACATTGTTTCAGGCTGGGGCGGCAGCCACGCGGGCGGGGAGACCCCCCGACACTGTGTAAGGGCTGGGCAGCACGCGAGGCGGGAGGACCCACCACACCTTGTTTCAGGGCTGGGCGGGAGACCCCCGAAACAGTGTTTCACGGGTGGCGGGTGACCCCCGGACACATTGTTTCAGGGCTTGGGGGCGGGAGAAAGACCCCGACACTGTTCAGGGCTGGGCGGCACGCGTGGGCGGGAGACCCCAAACACATTGTGTAAGGGCGCGGGATGACCCCCGAACTTGTTTCAGGGCTGGGCGGCACGCGGGCGGGGAGACCCCCCGACACCGTGTTTCAGGCTGAGGCGGGAGACCCCCCGACACAGTGTTCAGGGCTGGCGGCACGCGGGCGGGAGACCCCGAACAGGTGTCAGGGGCTGGGCAAGTGCGCAATACCTCCACAGACTACCGGAGTACGACCGTCACTCCAAATAGTAATAGAGCGTTGGTTATATTTACTAGTCCCACATGCACACAGCGTTTTCTGAGCATTAAGTCCCAAATTTGCAGTTCGGAGCCTAAACGTGCGCTCAATCCCAACTCCAGGTTAGGTGCAACAGGTACCCTAATGTGGGGTGCAGTTAGTGGCATCTTTAGCGATTGGCGTTCTGGTACCTGATGGATCAGCGAAGAACATGCCAGGGAGTTGCAGAGACAAGACGATATCAAGCCCTGATGCGGAAGTGACTGCCAATCCAGTAAGGACTGCTATAGTCTTGGATGGCAGGAAACACCGGATGGATTGTGTGCATACCCACCAATCGGGGCTTGATGAGTCTGCCCCAGAGACCCGTGTATCCTCAAAAAAACAAGAGTTGAAAATGTCAAGTGCATGGCTTCAGTGAGACACATGAGTCTGTCTCCCGTAAGGTGTTCAGCTTACATCAGGAGCTTTAAGCATGAAAGCCAACGCTGCCCCGAAGAGCTAACAATGTCCTTATTTAAAGGGCGACCTAGGACTTCATCTCCAAGTATGACATGTAGATGCACCATGTTGAACGTAAGGTTTATTTCTAGGTATTAAAAAAGGACGTCCCCATTCGGTGCACATACCTGCCTGGCTTTGAAACTGAACTAAACTGTAAGGGTTCCAATTTTTGGTGTTACATTCTATTTATTCCGATGTGCTGTGGGGGCCGTACGCCCTATGAAGATGGGCCGCAAACGGGCTGCGTCGGAGTAGTATATACAATATCCCCTAGTGATATCCATAGAACACCTCGACATGGCTCTGACTAACTTAAGTGAATGGCTTCCGGCTCCAAAATGTGTTTATGGAAATAATTAGGCACTCTGGGTTTTTGAAGTGAAACGTTTTGCTTGGCGCCTACAGGCGTTTTCATGAGAAGAAAATCCTTAAAACTGTAACGAAAATCCGTAAAGCGGGTGACGTCACGCTTTTCCAATGGCAGCGCACAAAACCGCCATTTTCAGGCCGTACAGAGGTTAATTAAAAAACACTGCGGGTCTCGACGCACAGCGCAGAGTGTCGATCCGCGTTTGAGGAGGACAGAGGACCAGAGGCAGACAACAAACACTAACAGAGGCACGGGCAGACCAACACAAACACTAACCGAGGCAGACACAACACTAACAGAGGCAGGCGCGCAGACAGATAACTATAGAGTGCAAATAGCTAAAACAGGGTTGCTGTTGACGAACACGCGTGTTCTAAGTCAACTCTTTGGGTTGGGTCCTGATATTGTGTGTTGGATTCTTAATGTAAAAATAGCACCATCACCAATAAACTATCTGTCACAAACAGTTGACAAAGACAAAAGTTTCAATAAATGCACGTGGCCTCAGATACACACCAACTTGTGATTTAACTGCCTAAGCCTCCCGCAGCAGTGTTCCTACATTGTAACCCCTTTATGCGCTTCATACATGTCGTTGTAGTGACTCTATATTGTGTTGGGCTTCCTCTATGCAAGTAGTAGAGACAATGCAAGGACACCATGTACATTTGGTCGTGTAGGTATTGCTGAAAGGGTCTTACAGTGGTTTCCAACCTTTTTATATTTAAGGACCTATGTGAAATTCTGAGGAACCCTCTAATAGTTGTCTTGAGATCAGATGGCATTGTAAGAAACCACAACCCTCTGTAAATAGGCGTCTGAGATCGATCGTTGTAAGGAACCCAAAACATTCTCTATCGTGCGTCTGAGATCAGATGCGTTGTAGGAAACCCCAACCATCTGTAATAGCGCGTCTGAGATCAGATGCGTTGTTGTAAGAGAACCCCAACCCTCTCTAATAGTGTCTGAGATCCAATGCATTGTAAAGAACCCCAACCCTCTCTAGAGCGCGTCTGGATCAGATTGCATTGTAAGGTCCCCACCCTCCTAATAGCGAGTCTGAAGATTCAGATGCATTGTAAAGGAAAACCCCAACCCTCTCTAAAGCGAGTCTGATAGATCAGAGAATGTAAGGACCCCAACCCCTCTCGAATAGCGCTGTCTGAGATCAGATGCCATGTAAGGCACCCCAACCCTCTATAAAGCGCGCCTGAGATCAGACGCATTGTAAGGATCCCCAACCCTCTCTCAATAGCGTTGTCTGAGATCAGATGCATTGTAAGGAACCCCAACTCTCTAAATAGCGGGGTAGGAGATCAGATGCATTGTAAATCTTTTGTATTTGGTACAATTTAAAATGACACCTGAGAATGACAGGGAACCCTTAGCTACTGCCCAGTGGTATACAAAGTCTTCTAGGAACTCTGTTGGAAAAAAACACTTGGGTCTATACGTTGGACATGGAAAGTGTTAATTAAACAAAAATGTAGTTGTGTTTGAGCCACGCGCACTTTTAGTGAAAACTTTCTGTGTCTTTCTTTGTCTTCTTTGGTCAATGTTCTTGTTAACCAGATAGTGTATTTGTCATGGTGATATTTTTATTAAAATTCAAAAGTAATGTCCGTGGGAAAAGAACAAAAAGAAGTAGTGATTAAACATGCGGGCTAGGACAAACCATGTTTTACTGTTTGTAATTATATAGTTATAAAAAGTGAGGGTGAGTATATGTGAGTGTGAGTCTATGTGAGTTTTGATCGTGTGAGTTATCTGTGAGTAGTTTGTGAATATATGTGAGTGGTGAGTTATGTGAGTGGTGTGAGTAATATGGAGTGTGAGTATATGTGCAGTGCTGTGTTGTGTGAGTTTATATGTGAGTGTGAGTATATGTGAGTTGGGTGTGGAGTATATGTGGGTTGGATAGTGGAGTATATTGTGAGTGTGAGTAATCAGGGGAGTGTTGTGTGAGTATATGGAAGTGTGAGTATAGTGAGTGGGTGTGGAGTTATATGTGAGGTGAGTACGATGTGAGTTGTTGCTGTGTGAGTATATGTGAGTGTGCATGTATATGTGACAGTGTGTGTGAGCTGATATGTGAGTGTGTGTGAGTATTGTGAGTGTGAGTATATGTGCGTGTGGTGGAGTCTATGTGAGTGTGAGATATGTGAATGTTTTGAGAGGTATTATGTGAGGTGGTGTGAACGTATATTGTGAGTGTGCGTCTCTCGTGAGCTTGTGTGTGTGTCTATGTGGCGTCTCTGTGCTGTGTGCGTCTCTGTGCAGTTGTGTGGTGCAGCGAAGCCCTCTCTCCCAAACGGGTTGATCCTGCGAATGAGTGGTGCCCGCTGAGCGGGGAAGCTGCGGCACGTTGCGCTGAGCCCGCGGCAACCACTGCGCTATGCGCTAGAGACCGACGGTTGTTTTTTTGTGCGCATGCCACGACAGAAACCATGGCGACGCGTGTGAGCACCTACTAGCACCGTTGTTTATGTCACTCGCGTTACGATTTTTCGTTACAGTTCGAGGATTTTTTTCACATCAAAAACCCTGTAGGTGAAAGCAAAGAGGGTTCACTCCAATAATGTGCCATTAATATACTATCTCCTGTGTGATCGGAGGCGCATATATACTATCTCCTGTGTGCCGGAGGCGATTTTTACTATCTCCGTGGTGCTCGGAGGCGCTTTATATACTATATCCTGTGTGTCGGGGATGGCGCATCATACTATCTCCTGTGTGCATCGGCGGCGCATCGCTAATACTATACGTCCTGTGTGCCGGAGGCGCCATATATACTATCTCATGTGTGCTAGGAGGCGAAGAATATACTATCTCCTGTGTGCTCGGAGGCGCTAGTAACTTCTCCTGTGTTGCTCGGAGGCGCTATATACCTATCTCATGGTGTGCTCGAGGCGCATATATACTATCTCATGTCGGCTCGGGGCGCATATATACTATCTCTGTGTGATCGGGGAGGGGGGACGCATATATACTATCTCTGGGTGCTCGGAGGCGGCATATATACTATATTCCTGTGTGACTAGGAGGCGCATATATACTATTCCTGTGTGCTCGGAGGCGCATATTTACATCCACCCCACACAACCTGTCGTGATCCGGAGGCGCATATAATATTCTCCTGGTGCTCGGAGGAGCATATATACTATCTCCTGTGTTGCTCGGAGGCGGCATATACTCATCTCATGGGTGCTCGGAGCGATATATACATATCCTGTGTGCTCGGAGGCGCATATTATACTATATTACTGTGTGCTAGAGAGGCGCAATATACTATCTCCTGTCGTGCTCGGAGGCGCATATAGACTATATCATGTGTGCTCGGAGAGCGATATATACTATCTCTGTGTGCTCGGAGCGGCATATATACTATCTCCTGTGTGATCGGAGGCGCATATATACTATCGCCTGTGTGCTCGGAGGCGGCATTATATACTTTCCTGTGTGCCTCGGAGGAGGCATATATACTATCTCCGGTGCTCGGAGGCGCCATTATTTTATTATATCTCCTTTGGCTCGGAAAGGCGCATATATTAGATATCCTGTGGCTCGGAGGCGCATATACATACTCCTGTGTGTCGGAGGCCCATATATACTATCTCTGTGTGTCGAGGCGCATAGATACCATCTTAATGTGTTGCTCGGAGGCGGCATATATACTTATCTCCTGTGTGTCGAAGAGCGATATATACTATCTCCTGTGTGCTCGGAGGCGAATATATACTATCTCCTGTGTGCGGGAGGCGCATAATATACTATCTCTGTGTGATCGGAGGCCGCATCATATATATATCTCTGTGTGTCGGAGGCGAATATATACTATATCCTGTGTGCTCGAGGGAATATATACTATCGCCTGTTCTGTGCTCGGAGGCGCATATATAATATTCCTGTGTGCTCGGAGGCGCATATATTACCATCTCCGTTGACGGAGGTTGACATATATACCACTCCTGGTGCTCGGAGGCGCATATAACTATTCCTGGTGCGCGGAAGGCGAATATATACCATCTCCTGTGGGCTCGGCGGCGCATATATACAATCTCCTGTGCGCTCGGAGGCGCATATATACTTTATCCTGTTGCTCGGAGGCACAATATACAATCTCCTGTGTGGCTCGGAGGCGATATATACTATATCCTGTGTGCTCGGAGGCGCATAATATAACTATTCTTCCTGTTGCTCGGAGGCGCATAATACTATCTCATGTGTGCTCGGAGGCGAATATTACTAATCTCCGGTGTGTCGGAGGCGCATATACATATCTCCTGTGTGCTCGGAGGCGCATATATATATATCTACTGTGTGCTCGGAGGCCATATACTACGTTGAGCTATACTCCCTGTGTGCTCGGAGAGCGCATATATACCATCTCCTGTGTGCTCGAGGCGCATATATCCCATCTCCTGTGTGCTCGAGGGCATTACACTATCATCGTTGTTGCTTCTGAGGGAGGCGCATATACTCTAGACCCCCCTCTCCGTGTTGCTCGGAGTGCGCATTATACTACTGCTCGAAGATTATCTCCTGTGTGATCGGAGGCGCATGATATTACTATAGTCCTGTGTGCTCGGAGGCGCATATATACTATATCCTGTGTGCTCGGAGGCGCATATATATAATATCCTGTGTGCTTGGAGGCGCCTATATACTATATCCTTCCTGTTGCTCGGAGGCGCATATATACAGCTCCGTTTGATGCTCGGAGGTGCATATATACATCGTCCTGTGTGCTCGGGCGCATATCATACCTATCACTGTGTGTACTCGGAGGCGCATATATACTATTCTCTGTTGCTCGTGAGGGCCATATATACTATCTCCTGTGTGCTCGGTAGGGCGCATATATACCATCTCCTGAGTGCTCGGAAGCGCATATATACTATCTCACTGAGTGTGCCGAATGCGCAATATATACTATCTCCTGTGTGCTCGGATGGTACATCTCGTGTGCTCGGAGGCGATCTATACTATCTCCTGTGTGCCCCTCGGAGGCGCAATAGACCATCTCCTGTGTGTACGGAGGGAATATATACTATCTCCTGTGTGATCGGGGAGGCGATAGATAACAGATCTGTGTTCTCGGAGGGCTATATACTATCTCATGTGTGCTCGGAGGGCATATATACTATATCCTGTGTGCTCGAGGCGCATATCTACAATCTCCTGTGTGCTCGGAGGTTTGCAATTGTATACCATCCTGTGTGCTCGGAGGCGGCATATATATATATCCTGTGTGCTCGGAGGACCGCATTATATACCATCTTCCTGTGTGCTCGGGAGGCGCATATATACATCTCCTGTGTGCTCGGAGGCGCATAATACTATTCTCCTGCCCAATGTGTGCTCGGAGGAACATAAAATATACCATCTCCTGTGTGATCGGAGGCGCATATATACTATATCCTGTGTGCGCGGAGGCGCAGATATAATATCCATGTTGTGCCGGAGGCGCATATGAGGGATATATACTATCCTGTGTGGCTCGGAGGGAATATTATACTATCTCCTGTGTGCTCGAAGGCGCATATACAATATCTCCTGTGTGCTCGGAGGCGCATATATACTAATCTCCTGTGTGCTCGGAGGCGCAGAGACTATCTCCTGTGTGCTCGGGAGGCGCAAATATACTATCTCCTTGTGCTCGGAGGCGCATATTATACCATCTACTTGTGCTCGCGAGGCGCATATATACCATCTCTGTGTGCCGGCGGCGCCATATACACTTACTCCTGTGTGCTCGAGGCGCCATATATAATATCTCCTGTGTGCTCGGAGGCGCTATATCTATCTCCTGTGTGCTCGGAGGCGCATATATACATTCCTGTGTGCTCGAGGGCATATATAATATATCCTGTGTGATCGGGAGGCGAATGATCTATTACTAGATCCTGTGTGCCGGAGGGGCAATATTTACCATCTCCTGTGTGCTCGGAGGTGCATATATTACCATCTCCTGTGTGCTCGGAGGAGCATTATATACTTATATCCTGTGGCTCGGAGGCGCATTATACCATCTCCTGTGTGTGCTCGGAGGCGCATATATACCATCTACTGTGTGCTCGGATGGCGCATATATAACTATATCCTGTGGGCTCGGAGGCGCATATATGACATTCATGGTGCTCGAGGCGCATATATACTATTCTCCTGTGTGCTCGGAGGCGCATCATCTACTATCTTCCGTGTGCGGAGGCGCATATATACTATCTCCTGGTGCTCGGAGGCGCATATATACGAATCATGTGTGCTCGGAGGTGCATTATATTACTATCTCGTGTGATCGGAGGCCGCATATATAACTATATCCTGTGTGCCTCGGAGGCGCATATGTATACCATACTCATGTGTGCTAGGAGGAGCAAGATACCATCTCCTGTGTGCTCGAGGCGCTATATACTATCTCCGTGTGATCAGGAGGCGCATATATCCATCTCATTTGTGTGCATCGGAGGAGCATTTTATTACCCATCTCCGTGTGTCTCGGGAGGGCATATTCTACCATCTCCTGTGTGATCGGAGGCGCATATACACTTATCTCTGTGTGCTCGGAAGGCGCATATAACTATCTCATGTGTGCTCGGAGGCGCATATATCTATCTCTGTGTGCTCCGGAGGCGAAATATAATACTATCTCCGGTGGCTCGGAGGCGGCATTATATACTATATCCTGGTGCTCGGAGGCGCTTATATACTATATACTGTGTGCTCGGAGGCGCAGATATTACCATCTACGTGGTGTCGGAGTTGCATATTACCATCTATGTGTGCAGGAGGGCGCATATATACTATAATCCTGTGTGCTCGGCAGGCGCATTATATACCATCTCCTGTGTGCTCGGAGGAGCATATATACCATCTCCTGTGCGTGCCGGCGGCGCATATTATACTATATCCTGTTGCTCGGGAGGCGCATTATATACCATCTCCTGTGTGTCGGCGGGGATTTTATATACTATTTCTCCTGTGTGCTCGGAGGCGCCATATTACTATCTCAGGTGAGCTCGGAGGCGGCTATATTACTATCTCTGTGTGCTCGGAGGCGCAATATACTATCTCATGTGTGCTGGAGGCGCATATATCCAGGAGCATATATACTAGCTACTGTTGTGCTCGGAGGCGCATATATTTACATCTCATTGTGTGCTCGGAGGCGCTATATACTATTCCATGTGTGCTAGGAGGCGCATATTACCATCTACTGTGGCTCGGAGGCGGCAGATATACTATCTCCTGTGTGCCGGAGGCGCATATATAACTATCTCCTGTGTGCTCAGAGCACGCCATAGATACTATCTCCTGGCTTGTGCTCGGAGGCGCATATATTTACTATATCCTGGTGCTCGGAGGAGCATTATATACATCTCCGTGTGTGCTCGGAGGCGCATATATACTATATCCTTGTGTGTCGGGGCGCATATATACTATCTCCTGTGTGATCGAGGCGCATATTATATACTATATCTGTGTGCTCGGAGGCGCATATATACCATTCTCCTGTGTGCTCGAGTGGCATAGATACCATCTCCTGGTGTGCTCGGAGGCGCATATATACCATCTCGTGTGCTCGGAGGCGCATATATTACTATCTCCTGTGTGCTCGGAGGCGCATATATACTATCTCCTGTGTGCTGGGGCGCATATATACTATCTCCTGTGTGCTCGGAAGCGCATATATATACTTCTCCTGTGTGTCGGAGGCGCATATATACTATCTCCTGTGTGCTCGGAGGCGCATATATACTATCTCCTGTGTGCTCGGAGGCGCATATATACCATCTCCTGTGTGTAATGTCCGGGGACGTGCAAGAAAGACAAACACTTGTGTAAATATTGGGATTGTGTTTAACTTCTCGAAAATGATCAATTCTACTAACGTGCTTTCTGGGGGAAGAAAACACTGTCAATGGTTTTCTACAAGCCTTGCTCTGGTGGGGCAGCTCCCTATTTAATATTTTATTAATGTCCTGTAACGAACCCTCCGGGGATTATTCTCTTTCATCACTGGGCTGCAGCGCTCCCGTGCGAGCTGCTTGTTCGTGTGTTATTTTGACCGCTTTGAGTATGGCTGCTGCTTCCATACAATAAGGCCTAGTCCAGGGTGGTGCTGAGCGGGCGGGCGGGCAGGCGGGCAGGCAGGCGGGCGCGCTCACGCTGGCCGCTCTGAAACACATTGAGGCAATGTGTGCGGCCAGCGTGAGCGAGCGCCTGCTCGGCGTTTAGCGGCATCCAGAGCAAGCAAATTTGAATTTGCCACCCGCAAGCGCGTCACATGAGGGTGAACCAGCACCATGACGTCATGGCCGCGCCACGATCGCCCGGATGAGCAGGGCGCAGCGCGCCAGCGCACCCTCTGCATGCCTGGCCGCAGCCTTAGAGTTGGATGGCCTGATCTTATTCCCTGTATAGTTTCCTATGGCTAAGGCCCAAGTGTTAGCTGCTGCGCCCGCTACGGCGTCTGCGGCGGGAACAAGATCCGCCCCTGTATGGCGCCGGGCCCAGTAGCTGCCTGCGTGCGCGCGTTGGGCTCGCGATGTGCGAGGATTTTGTCTTTTTTGTGGCGACGGAACGCTGGCCACGTCACGGAGGCGGTGCAGCCAATCAGGGCCAACCAGCCGCGTGATGTCATGGCCACGCCTCCCTGTCGCGACTTGCCTGGAGTCCACCAGGTCGCGCTGACACGGGTAACGAGCCCCGCCGGGAACCCCGTCACACGTGTGCGCGCACTGGAGAATTCGCCAAAGACTTTCTGTGGATGAGAACAAACAATTTAACCATTTGCTGCTTTCACGTTTCTCGTCCTGTAAAGCGACTCCGCTGGGTAATGTTAACTATGGGGGGAACTACAGCGTTGAACACATCAGACGCAGACGCCAGGACACACCACGTGCCGGTGCAGGAATCCCGCGTTGGCTTGGATAGTATTTACTGCCGGAACGCAGTGAGCTGCGCCGTATCTGCGCCATATCTGCGCGTGTCTGATCTCCACCTAAATGTCAGGCTGAACATCTGCTGGAGTCAAACTCTAGGTAACTAAAATTAGGGTTTGTAAGGAACTCCCGGACAGCCTTTAACCCAGGGGTTCTCAACTCCAGTCCTCAAGACCCCCCCCCCCCCCCCCCTCCACGCCCAACAGGTTTTCAGGATATCCCTGCTTCAGCACAGGTGGCTCAATCAGAGGCTCAGTCATTCGACTGAGCCACATGTGCTGAAGCAGTGATATCCTGAAAACCTGTTGGGGGTGGAGGGGGGGGGGGTTGAGGATTGGAGTTGAGCACCCCTACCTTAATCATTTCCTAACTGAAATCTCTGCATGCCATTATTCGCCTCGCCGCCTTGAGGTGGAGGTACCAATAAGGGTTTGGGAAGGTGATGGGGAGGAGGTTTGTGGATCTTGGATGAAGCACCAGCTCCCCCTGTTGGTCCTCTGTAAATCCACTGAGGTTGATGCACTCTGTCCTACAGCCCTACTGATGTCTGGGACTTGTTTAGTATTACTGCAGCAACCCCCCAGGATGGGAGCCAGGGGGCCCTCAGGCGCTGGGACTGCGCTAATGTCAGCTACGGGGACCGCCCCTGATTCCAGAGATACTGATGTAGTATGCCGCAATATTATCCATGGTGGCCTCCCACTGGACTGCGCTTAAACCCCCGGTAGGGACCGGGAAGTGATACCGGTAGGTATCTCTGGAACAGCAAAAAGGAGAAAAGTGCGCAGAAATGCGATGCCGGTGTACGGTGTGTGCGCCTGTGGCCCCTGTAGCTGGGAGGGGGGAATGCTGTGATCAGTGGAGTGATTAACCCTAAACGGCTAGAAGCAGTGAATATACCATAGGTGCATATGGTATATCCCTCGTAGCAGTCTACACTAAATCAACAGGCTGCACCAGTGGTTAATGATAATAACGGTTTGATATACTGTACGTGGTTAAACTTCAAGGATTTATTTCAGCATTTCAACAAGGGAATTTAGTAGCACCTTGCTGGAAACCTGAGTCCACAAGAATGGTAGCAATCGCCGAAACCGGGAAAAAAAGTCCATATAAAGTCCATAAATGGATGGCAAGGTTGTAATTGCTGCCCCTGTATAGGATGAGAAAACCTCGGGTTCTTGGAGATTAAATTAATATGGTTCCCCTCTGGGGGTCTCCCAGCTGCCTACCCTGTAAAATAAGTGGGAGTTAAGTGGGGGGGCCTGCTGCTGCAGCTTTATATATAGATTGATACCTATTAAAAGAAGTATGTTTATGGTGAGCGCTTTGGAGAATGTAGCTAACCTGTACCGGTTATAAAACCGTCAATTGTGGAATCTATAATAAATATGTCAAATTGTTACATTAAGGGAATTGCACTGTAATAAGGAAGTCAATTACACTGAAGACTTTTTTTTTTAAATTAGCTTTTTTTTATGGCCCCTTTAAGACACCTATATTTTAATGAGTCTTGAATACTCCCCCAAGAAAGGAGGACGGTTTGGCAGTGCGTTCAGTGTGGGCCTATGCGGCTGCCTTTCAGATCCGTGCTGATATTTATTCAACGTATACTGAGTATTGTATTGTATTGTATGTATTGTATGTCTTTATATAGCGCCATTAATGTACATAGCGCTTCACAGTAGTAATACATGTGATAATCATATAAATAACAAATAATATAAATAACAGGTCATGGGAATAAGTGCTTCAGACATAAAAGTAACATTAAGGAAGAGGAGTCCCTGCTCCGAGGAGCTTACAATCTAATTAGTAGGTAGGGAGAACGTACAGGGACAGTAGGAGGATATTCACACATTCAGCTCCCCTCGTTATTACTGAAAGGGTTAAAAGGAAGGTGATGCTTAAAGTATCGTCACATATTCTGGCCCGGGATATGTGTGCGGGAGCAGGTAGGGGGCGGGTAATGGCCTGTACTGTTCTCTCGGGCTGCGATTTGTTGATCTGCAGCTCCCAGGCTCACGGAGACATGTCTAGCTGTGCTGTGGGGTTAATTAGGCTAGCAGTAATGGGGGCACCCGAATAGCTGACAACCGGAGAACCTGCTCTGCAAACACGCCCCAGCTGTACAGATTCTCCCATTTAGAGCTGATCTAGTGTCCCCTTTCAGCACCTCGGGACGTCGGACACAGGCGCTTTCAGGCTGTGGATTTCGGGCTGCTTATAATATTTGTATAAAGTGTTATTTATTGTGGTATAGCGCTGACCATGTATAGATCGTGTGCATACCACTGGCACCTCCCATTAACAGCCCAAATCTGCCCATGTAAACTCGTGCTGCTGTCATTTCATTGCAGTTAGTCAGGCAGCTACGTGCAATTTTTCACGCTGAAACTCACTTTCAGGCAAAGAAAATGTAATTAGGTAGGATACAGGTGTCGGAAATGTTGCAAAATGTTACAATATAACACTGCCCTTCTACCCGACATTTTTCTCTGATCCAACTCCTTTGGCAAACAATTTGAAGAGCACAAACGTGATACAGCGAGGGGCCAATTGTAAATAAATGATTAGCCCCTAAGGTACCCCATTTGTTTGCCAAGTGGGCATAGCTAGGGCAGCGCTGGGCCGTAGCAAAACACACCATCTGCCCTGCCTGTCTCCTAGCCACTAGACCTATAGCTGATAAGTTACAAGCTTTTGAACTTCACACGGTTCTTCATCTACTATCTGTTGGTCCAATAAAAGGAATCCTACTAGCTACTCCTCCCTCCTTCAGTACTTTATACATGGAAGAACGGACCAACACAGATGCTCATCCTTCTTTATCTAACTAAGCCCCACTGGCTTATGAACCACTGGGTACATTTTGGCTACACTCCTGAGCGTGGTCACACCAGCACAGTTGAAGTAATTTACCTTGATACATTGATGCCCTCTCTAAATGACTTATTGGAACGATCCTGGTAGGGCCAACCTTAGGCTCTGTGGGGCCAAGGTGGCATTCTGGCAGGGGAGCCACCCCTACAAATAAAAAATAAAAATGGGGGAGGACTTACCTTGCCGAGCAGCCCTCCTCCGGCGGCATCATGACGTCACGTTGCCATGGGACGCCACATTGCCATGGCAACAAGCTCATCACGGCGCCATGTGACATCACGTATGACACATGACATGGTAACGCGATGCTGCACCAGCCCCCACCCACCCCAAACACCTACCTCTCTCTCAGTCTGGGGGCCCCCCGCGCTCCCTTCTGCTCTTTCCCCTGTCGGCGCCAAGATCCAACTTCCGACCGGAAGGGGGAGCGGAAGGACGGGAGGCCCCGTGCTCCCTCCAGCTCACCCCTCCGGTCGGGTAAAAGTTGGATCGCGGAGGGAGTGCGGGGGCCCCCGAAGGCGTGGCCCTAAGAAGGCCGACCCTGCCATCATCCTGGTGTAAAAACACGAGTCCGAGCGCTCCGTTCGACCTCATCATACTGCCAAACTGGAGGAGAACCGAGCAGAATCCAATCGTTATGGCAAAACCCAACAAGCCAGCAGAACTCTGAAACTACACAGTGCTAGTGGGCGCCTCGCTGGGGTGTGAACAGCACAAACCCACTTCACACCTTGGCCTTCGGTACTCGAGCATTACAACTCAATACAAAGAGCAATACTTCCTTAATTCACCATCAAAGGAGGGGGGTCAAAAAACGATAATCCTGCACTCGTTTTCTGCAATCGTGTACCCCCTACACCAGAGGTGATCAACTCCAGTCCTCCAGCCCCGCCAACAGGACTGGTTTTCAAGATATCCCTGCTTCAGCACAGGTGGCTCAATCACCTTTGCTGAAGCAGGGACTGATTGAGCCACCTGTGCTGAAGCAGGGATAGCCTGAAAACCTAAAATGATGGGGGGGGGGGGGGGCTTGAGGACTGGAGTTGAGCAAACTGGGGGGAGGGGGGCGCGAGCAGTTGCAGGGGCCCCCGCGCTCTTCCCCAAGGAATTAAAATTAAATGCCGGGGGATCGCGTGAGGCCTCTGCAACCTCAATTTATCGAGATTAAGCCGGCGTCTGGATGCATCTCCATGGCAACGCGGCATCAAATGACACTGCGGGTCATGCGGCGTGACGTCACACACGTGTTGGCATTGCAACGCGACGTCAAATGACGCCGCACTCATTTTTTTATTGGACAGAGTGTCCAAATACAAGAGAGTCCAGTTCAATACTGGACACCTGGTAGCCCTATTAAGTTTATCAGTGTAATCGTCCTCCTTAGAAAGGTCCCATAACCACTGAAGTAACGGTCCTATTATTATTTGGGGGGGAAATCACTGTTTGCTTGTCAGGAGCGCTCTATCACAGCATATTAGCTACTTATGTTTGTCTGTTTGACAAAAGATGGCATCATAATTACTTTACAAAGAAAGAAACAGCAAAGCCAACTATTTATCTGGCGCTTTGAGGCCTGACAAACAGTCTTATCACCAAAAGATATTAGAATAAGATTGTAAAACCTCCAATTAAATGGCAAGCTCGTTGGGGAAATGCTAAACGTTAAAAACATTATTTAAAAAAAAAGAAATGCAGGAAAAGATGTCAACCAGCTCCATTTAAAGTATGAAACATGTCACTGTCCTTAGTTCCCTTTCGTCCTAGGAGGGTCGGCCCCTTTATAGCAACCAAAGGCTGTGGGACAGTACAATAGCACTTGTATTAAACAATAAACAAAAGGAGTCCAGAGCAACATCCAATGTGACAAAAATACACAGTGAAATACCTATATATCTCTTAAAAAAGGGTAATTTAGTTAATCCTTTGGCCTAAGCGTGTAAGCTTGCGAGCCACTTTCAAGGCATGACCGTAATACAGTATCTCAGGTCCTAACACTAACTGATTAAAATCCTTATTTACCTCTATAATTAGGGGCAGGATGGTCCTGGCATTGAACCTTCTTTGTTTCTTGTTTTATATAATTAGCCACGCCCAGTAGCCTTCCTTTTGACACTTATACACATAAATATATTTTTTGATAATTTTGGGGGGGTTTCTGAGAGCTTGCTGGCTATCTGTGTGTTTGTTAACCTTGTCCAGCTGGTCTCAGCTGTTTTGGAGGTTAGTGGCTCCTCCCACCCAGGGTTTAAAGCTCGCCCCTCCCCACTGTCCAGGTAAGCAGGTTTCTTTTCATGCAGCTGGTTGTGACAGGTTCAATGCCAGGACCATTCTTCCTCTAATTATAGAGGTAAATAAGGATTTTAATCAGTTAGTGTTAGGACCTGCGATATTATGGTCATGCCTTGAAAGTGGCTCGCAGGCTTATACGCTTTGGCCAAAGGGTTAACTAAATTATCCTTTTTCAAGAGATATATAGGTATTTCACTGTGTATTTGTGTCACATTGGATGTTGCTCTGGACTTCTTTGTTTCTTGCTTTATATATTTAGCCATGCCCAGTAGCATTCCTTTTGGCATATACATATATATATCGTGGTCATTTTGGGGGGTTTCTGAGAGCTTGCTGGGTATCTGTGTGTTCAATAGAACTTGTAACCATTCCAATCCAGCCTGACGTATGCAGTGACGCAGAGCTGCTGTGTAGTGATAAGGGCAGGACTCCCACACAGTGACCTGCACATCCATTCACTAGAGCAGAGGTGGCCACAAAGGATGGAGGCTTTAATATCACAAGTATAAGGAATGTAACACAAGTTGCAAACAGGCAATCAATTCAGCAAAAAGGGATAATGAAAAAGGATTGCATTATAATGTAAAATCAACCCTAAAAAGTTCTTAAAGTACCTTTAATAACAAAAAAAATGAGAAAATATAGGACCCTTTCAGTGTGAGATGGGCAGGCAGATTATTGGAGATAAGGAAAAAGCTGAGGTATTAAACACATTCTTTGCCTCTGTGTTTACAGGGAAGAATCAATTTCAATAGTAGCGCCACAGGAGGAAGCCACAACCTCCATATTAATGAACAATTGGTTAACGGACGAGGATGTTCATAGTAAATAAGGCACCTGGCCCTGATGGCATAAATCCAAGAGTGCTCAAGGAGTTAAGTTCAGTAATAGCCAAACCATTACATTTAATATTCAAGGACTCCATTTCCACAGGCTCAGTACCACAAGATTGGCGTAAAGCAGATGTGGTGCCTATATTTAAAAAGGGAGCTAGATCACAACCGGGGAATTACAGACCTCTAAGCCTGACATCAATAGTGGGGAAACTACTTGAAGGTTTAATACGGGATAATATTCAGGAATACCTAATGGAAAACAATTATTAGTAATAGTCGGCATGGATTTATGAAGGATAGATCATGTCAAACTAACCTTATTTGTTTCTTTGAGGAGGTAAGTAGGAATTTAGACCAGGGTAATGCAGTTGATGTGGTCTACTTAGATTTTGCAAAGGCTTTTGATACGGTTTCACACAGGAGGTTGGTGTACAAAATAAAGAAAATTGGACTCAGTAATAATATATGCACCTGGATTGAAAACTGGTTGAAGGACAGACAACAGAGGGTTGTCATAAATGGAACTTTTTCATGTTGGGCTAAAGTCGTGAGTGGAGTACCTCAGGGATCGGTACTGGGACCCCTGCTTTTTAACTTGTTTATTAATGACCTTGAGGTTGGGATCGAGAGCAAAGTCTCCATCTTTGCTGATGATGCTAAATTGTGTAAGGTAATAGAATCAGAGCAGGATGTAATTTCTCTTCAGAAGGACTTGGAGAGACTGGAAACGTGGGCAGGTAAATGGCAGATGAGGTTTAATTCAGATAAATGTAAGGTTATGCATTTGGGATGCAAGAATAAAAAGGCGACTTACAAATTAAATGGGGGTAAAGATGGAGAAGGATTTAGGAGTGCTTGTAGACACCAGGCTTAGCAATAGTGCCCAAAGTCATGCAGTAGCTGCAAAGGCAAACAAGATCTTATCTTGTATTGGGGAATGGATGGAAGGGAAGTAAACATAATTATGCCACTCTATAAAGCATTAGTAAGACCACACCTTGAATATAAAGTACAATTTTGGGCACCAGTCCATAGAAAAGACATTATTGAACTAGAAAAAGTGCAGAGAAGAGCCACCAAATTAATAAATGGGATGAATAATCTGATTTATGAGGAGAGATTAGCTAAATTAGAATTATTTACATTAAAAAGCAGGTATCTAAGAGGGGATATAATATCTATATAGAAATATATTCTGGGACAATACAATGAGCTTTCAAAAGAACTATTCATCCCACGGGCAGTACAAAGAACTTGGGGCCATCCCTTAAGGTTGGAGGAAAAGAGATTTCACCAGCAACAAAGGAAAGGGTTCTTTACAGTAAGGGCAGTTAAAATGTGGAATTCATTACCCATGGAGACTGTGATGGCAGATACAATAGATTTGTTCAAAAAAAGGTTGGGCATATTTGTAGAAAGGAAAGGTATACAGGGATATACCAAATAAGTATACACGGGAAGGATGTTGATCCAGGGATTAATCCGATTGCCAATTCTTGGAGTCAGGAAGGAATTTATTTTTCCCCTTATGAGATATCATTGGATGATGTGACACTGGGGTTTTTTGTTTGCCTTCCTCTGGATCAATATACTGTTAGTACGGATATAGGATAAAGTATCTGTCGTCTAAATTTAGCATAGGTTGAACTTGATGGACATACGTCTTTTTTCATCTCATCTGCTATGTAACTATGTAACTCCAGTCCTCAAGGGCCACCAACAGGTCAGGTTTTAAGGATATGCCTGCTTCAGCATAGGTGGCTCAATTGACTGACGCACTGATTGAGACAGCTGTGCTGAAGTAGGCATATCCTTAAAACCTGACCTGTTGGTGGCCATTGAGGACTGGGTCACCCCTGCATTAGGGTGTTATAGAGCTGGTCCCATAGGGATGCTGAGACAGGGACGGAGGATGGGGCTGCCTGATCCGGTGCCTGATCCGGTGGGATAGGAGCCTACACATGAACCACAGATAGTAACCTGACGTGTGTGCCTAATTACCACCGGCACGCTCCAGAGAAACAGACAGGTGCTGCGGCAAACCTGAAAATCTAGTATAACCGAGGAGGGGACGGAGCTGCAGGAACACGCGTGGGGATCAGGCATGCACCATCATTACATGCTTCCAAAAACAAAGGGGCAGCAATGGGGAACATGTGATGGCGCTACGGGGTTGGGGTATTGGGGTCTGGGGTACCCCCACTTCCGCTGGTTTCTCCCCCACCTTTTGTTATTTAGGAGCGGGACTATTTTTTGTGGGTGTTTTGTTTTACAGCAGAAACCACCGTTCAAGAGAAACCGGCTTCTTTATTCACACCGGCGTAGATACCGGTGAGGTTTCCAAACCTCTGTAATACAGGTTATGTCTCCTGGATGGTAATTATATGGAAAAGTGTCATCCTACATGATATTTAAAATAATTTTGTATTATTATTATTCTCATATTCTCTCTCTCTCTCTCTCTCTCTCTCTCTCTCTCTCTCGCTCTCTCACTCTCTCTCTCTCTCATATTCTCTCTCTCTCTCATATTCTCTCACTCTCATATTCTCTCATTCTCTCTCCCTCTCTTTTCTCTCTCATTCTCTCATATTCTCTCTCTTTTTTTTCTCTCGTTCTCTCTCATTCTCTCTCATATTTTCTCTCTCATATTCTCTCTCTCATATTCTCTCTCTCTCTCTCTCATATTCTCTCTCTCTCTCTCTCTCTCATATTCTCTCTCTCTCAAATTCTCTCATATTCTCTCTCTCTCTCTCATATTCTCTCTCTCTCTCTCTCTCTCTCTCATATTCTCTCATATTCTCTCTCTCGCTTGCTCTCTCATATTCTCTCTCTCTCTTTTTTCTCTCTCATTCTCTCTCTCTCTCTCTCATATTCTCTCTCTCATATTCTCTCTCTCTCTCATATTCTCTCTCTCTCATATTCTCTCTCTCATATTCTCTCTCTCTCTCTCTCTCATATTCTCTCTCACTCTCTCTTTTTTTCTCTCTCATTCTCTCTCTCCCTCTCTCCTTCTCTCCCTCTATTAAAGTCAGTACATAATGAAATAATCAGTAGACACGCAGGGTTGGCATGGCATATTCCAAATTATATGATGGTAATACCGTGGATCGCTGTACAAATGAAATTAATATAAGTATATACTGTAGGTGTAGTGCACTTTCCCCCACCCCCGGGGAGATGTGCGGCTACAGTGTGTGTGGTGCGGTGCAATACCTGTGGCTCACAGGAAACCTGAGCCTCCGCTGCTGGGAACATGGGGTGCACCTGAGTCGATGATTGGTAGCGCCTCCACCTGTACGGGATTCCGCTGTGTGAAATTACCCCATTACAGGACCCCATGCGACAAACACACCTAATAAAGTATAACAGTTTTAATGCACAGCCTTAATATATATTCCTGTTCCACCAGGTCACACACACACATTTATATATCGCCTTCAATACACAGTTCCACACCTATGGGGCCCACGGGCACCCAACCACCCTGGTGTCCCTGAGTAAGTAGTGCCACCCAAAAGTGTGTAGGTCAGCGCTGCCCACTAGAACTGAGGTGTACGTTGGTGCACTTTGACGAGGTGAGGTACCCGCCGGGTGTATCCACACCCGGGCGCGCTGCCGCTGTATGATGGGACCCACGGATCCGAAGGATGAACCGCGACGCCTCCGCCTCTACGTTGGGTGGTATCCCGCCTGGACTGTGCCACCATGAACAATGTCACTTTAGTACAGAGGGATGATCTGGTTCCAGATCACCTTGGTCCAGGATGCAGCCGCGTCCTGCCTGTGTCCCTCACTCTGGTACAACAGGGGTTGTGTCCCTATCTATAGGCCTGTCCCTGCAGCACCCACAAGCTGAGGGGAGTCGGGGGGAACCTAGCTACATAGGTATGTTAATATAGGCTGGTTATAGACCAGGACACCACATATCTGTGAGTTACTCCACCACTATATAATGATCAGACACTATATACTCTGGTTAGTAGGAAGACAAAACATTGTGTAGTGAATCCTTCTTGGATAGCGACTTCATTAAGACATTTATCTGCTGCTTCAGTGTAAACCACGTGCAGCCTTCTAGGACAAACATTTAGCAGTCTCACAGAATGGGCAGGTACGGGAAGGAGCGATACATCCATATACTAGTCCCACCTAGCTTTATAAAAGGGTATCTGTAAGTCAGTGCAGATGTTGTAACCCACATCCATGGCAGTACATCTCCTATTCGTGAGCCACAACATCCAGAGTGTTGCCAAGTTTCAGCACTCAGTACTACTAGTATTTGTTAATTCAGTATATTAAATCATCACCGGGGAGTGTGGGGGGGTGTAATGATATCACATTGTACACACAGCCTATTTCTAATCCATATTAGTAGAAGGCGAGGAGTTCTTCACATCAATTAAAGCATGAGTGATTCATTCTTCTTCTGGGGTATACTTATCGTCTTGGTGCAGCGCCTCCACCTGCGAGGGAGAAAGGGGAGGAGCCCCTCACCGGAACCAATATACACAATAATTACACACACAGGTATATTATAACAGTGCTTTACTAAGCACATATGAATATATATCCTCCAACATAACACGGCTCTGCAAGGCCTTCCCCAACCAATAACACCTCCCGGGGGGACCCTCAAAATCCTGGAGTGCCTTGGCACTTTACCCCGTAGTGCCCACAAGCCAGTTTCGCCCCCAAAGAGTATGTGTATGAGATAGCGCACTTCCCTTTGTGTGCTCGTGCCCGTTGGTGCGCGTGGATAATACCTCCATGGTCTCAGTCCAGACCAGGCAACTTAGTACAAGACTCCGTGGATCTGCGACGTGGTCCTGCACTGCAATACAGTATATACAATGTTGATGATTGTAAATTGTTTCAAGAAAATAACACACAACCACACATATCTATATATATATATTGTTTGATTTACTAATATTCAGAACACAACCTATTTAAAATATACTGTATGCCCTGTGCCTTCACTACATTAATTATGATGATGTCACAACATGCAATTAAGCCTGCATTTACTAGTTTATTTGTAAATTTGATATAAGCAAGGTGCATTTTCCTATTTACTACAAAACATGCCTTCACCAAACGTGTCATCGCTAAAACTCCCTCTCAGTAGATAGTCCCATACAACTCATACAGATGTGTAAATAAAAATAACACATTAACAGTTTTCAATATGTTGTAATTGCATGGTCAAATCTTTATGCTTAAATAATTTGTGTATGTAACAGAGTATGTATTTTCTACCTGTCTTTCCCCCTGTTATCCCTGTTATGTAAGTCCTGTTAGCTGCAGGCAGTAACAGGTTAAATCTATGGGCTCTTGACCCCACTTATGCCCCTCTTATGAGTGATAGAAGTAAGGTGGTGGCTCATGGCCTGTGTAAGCCTATCTGGTATAGGTATAGACCATGAGCCCGCCCCTTCTTGATCCTCCTAGGAGGGTGTGACTTAGTTAGTGTCAGTCCTGCTCCTGCTCTGGAAGAGAGAGGAAACAGAGAGCTGTCAGTCTCTCCTATGGCAGGATGAGCGTGCTCACCCTCAGTCTTTGGACAGAGGGAACATCAGATTCAGCCACAGAGGCCTTGTAAGATCAGGGGCCATCACCATCCAGAGGTCTGGGACCTCTGAGACTCTGCATCGCTGTATGAAGATCTGCAGTGAATGCCTGCCATGCAATAAAGACCCTTGTTATGACACTCCTGTCTAAGTATCAGTCCTTGGGCAGGAGGGAGAGAATGCAGTAGTGGAGACTGGAACCCACTACGACTGGAGGCACAGAACACCAAGAGAACGAACCTAAGCCTGTCCAAATCTCCATTACATCGCAGATCAGACTCAGCTCTTCTGACCCTAACAGGTATTGCACCACACACAAGGTAGCATAGGCTGTGCATCTCCCACTGGGGGGCGGGGTGAGGGAACAGTGCTAAATGTATAAGAAATTTCAATGCGCTCTAAAACAGCACTGCAATTACAAGACGTGACTGTGGGTGACGATTGTTATTAAGTAAAATAAAATAAATTATACTAATAAGTTCCTGGAGGGTCTGCTGCTCTCAAGTCACGGATTTCTCCCGTTTGTAGGGATAATTCTTTGAAGGATGTTGTGGCTCAACATGGATTTGTGAACCACTGAGGACACCATAGTCAGTTTTGGCGGCCATTTTGGTGTCCCAGAATGGCCGAACTAACTTGTGGGAGAACCTGTAGTGCACAGGCGGGTCTCTGACAGAATCCACCTTCTATTCTGCTGAATAGAAGGCAAGGCGACTTTGGAATGCAATTAAGAAATGACCCAAAAGGCTTATTGTGATGAGACTTCTCGTGAGTGCAATATATCACCCGTGTGTCTCCAGAAAATTCAGATTTACACTTGTAGCCCTGTCTGGTTTGGGCTAATACGTCTGCCCTCCACCTGGCGTAATCCCTGGTAACGGCAGGTAGCCAGGAGTGATCATGGGTTTTCCCCACCTCTCTGCAGCCCAGTGAGTCACAGAGAAGGTAATGTAATCAGGTCTGGTGTCCAATCAGTGGCAAGGGGCTGGTTCTTACTGGATCTGTACTTAAGGGGCTGCACTTCCTGAATTTACTCAGTTGCCTTTTCCGTGAGAGAGGCTGGTCTACACGAGAACAGTGTGCAGGGCTCTGCATACAGTGTGCCCTCCCTTAGGGGAGAGGTGGGAGACTGTTCCACGTACTCTACCAGAGAGTAAGGGAAGAGCTAGGACTGCTCCTGGTCCCCGCTGGCTGGGAGTGTAGTCCAGGGACATCCTGAGGGTGCAGGCCCTAGTTCTGCTGAGTGACTGCTGTGCTGTCTGCATAGAGAATAAAGAGATCCTGGTTAATATACTTCTGTCCTGAGATTGAAATCTGTTAGGAAGGAGAAAGAGACTCCCAAGCAGGGATTGCACCCCTTATCCTGAGGGCTGCAAGAGATGGAGGCGCTGTCACCGTGAGTACGAGTCAGGTTATACACCAGAAGCCTGTCCTGTTTCTATCCCCTAACTTCATGTGGGAGACTCAGGGCTACTGGTTATCAGTAGGTATGCACCCCACCACTCCAAGTAACCAGCATAGTGTTCCCCGTAATAGACCCTATCTGCGATTGGGGGGGGGGGGGGGGGTTACACACTATTGAGTTGTTCTGCTCTATTATTCTGAGCTTGTTTCGAACATATTCAAGTGTTTCCATAAGAATAATAGATTTGTCTATTTTTCTGAGCAATTTAGACTCATCAAGTGTGAGTATAACCAGTCACCTATTCTCTACCCTCTGAATATGTGTGTCACTGAGATATACTATATTGTGCTTTATTCTTGTTTAATTAATTTGCAATTTTATTCAAGGAATACATTTAATAAAAAGTTACACTATCAAGTTTCTTCTTCGGGAAGGACACATAAACATTTAAATATATTAAGGAGATCTGGGCTAATTGAGTGATGTTGTTGAACTATCATCTGTATGTCCTCAGCTTGAATCACGGACACTTTTTGAAGCAATTCCCACAAACTGTAGCTTATACATTTATAGCAGCCCCCCCCCCCCCCCCCCCCCGGGTGCCAGCGACAGAATGCGCGCGCATCCAGCAGGTGCCTGCGAGGTGTGGAGAGAGAGGGTTGCGGTCAGCGAGGCACCGCCATGTCTACAGTGCGCGCGCATGCGCAGTGTGATCACGCATGCGCAGAGTAGAGGCGGCCAGTGCAGAGAAGGGCTATGAGGGGAACAACAGCCCTGTCACTGGGTTATCCAACAAAGTAGGAACCTGTGCAGGTGGAGGCGCTGTCACCAGACAGATCATACTCACCCCAGGCTCCCAGCAGCGGAGGCTCGGCCCTGAGCCACGGGTAACGCACCACCCACACACCGTAGCCGCCATTTCTCCCAGGGGGTGGGGGAAAGTGCGCTACACATTTAAACTGCTTTTACTTTTATTTCCCATTCTGTAGAGATCAGGGCCGCCAACAGAAATCATGGGGCCCAGGACAAATGAAAGGAGCACCCCCCTCCACCCCCCCCCGAACCCATAGCGCACCTACCACTGGGAAAAAAATGTGCGCGCAATTTTTATTTAACTGTTTTCTTCTGATTGTTATACGGAAAAAAACATCACAATGCAATCTGTTTATTTTCATATTTTCAACAAAAGACAAAGATACCCAATGCTGCATCCAATGTGCCAAAGGCCTGGGGCGGATTCAGTATGGGCCTGGGGGGAGGGGGTTAAGTATGGCCCTGGGGGGAGGGGGTTAAGTATGGGTCTGGGGGGGTTACGTATGGGCCTGGGGGGAAGGGGATTAAGTATGGGTCTGGAGGGGTTAAGTATGGGTGGGTGACTGACTTCCTGGGTTCGACTGATTGCCTGGGTGTGTGACTGACTGCCTGAGTGTGTGGGTGACTGACTGCCTGGGTGTGTGGGTGACTGACTGCCTGGGTGTGTGGGTGACTGACTGCCTGAGTGTGTGACTGACTGCCTGGGTGTGTGGGTGACTGACTGCCTGGGTGGATGACTGACTGCCTGGTGTTGGGTGCCTGAACTGCCTGAGTGTGGGTGACTGACTGCCTGGGTGGATGACTGACTGCCTGGGTGTGTGGGTGACTGACTGCCTGAGTGTGTGGGTGACTGACTGCCTGGGTGTGTGACTGACTGCCTGGGTGTGTGGGTGACTGACTGCCTGGGTGGATGACTGACTGCCTGGGTGGATGACTGACTGCCTGGGTGTGTGGGGTGACTGACTGCCTGGGTGTCAGTTTGGGGGAGTAGAGAGAGTGTCAGTGGGGGGGTAGCAGAGTGTCTGTGGGGGGGTAGGAGAGTGTCAGTGGGGAGTGGGAGAAAGTGTCAGTGGGGGGAGAAGGAGAGTGTCAGTTGGGGAGTGGGAGAGATTGTCAGTGGGGGAGTGGGAGAGAGTGTCCGTGGAGGTGTGGGAGAGAGTGTCAGTGGGGGGAGAGGGAGAGTGTCAGTGGGGAGACAGATAGTGTCAGTGATGGTGGGAGAGAGTGTCAGTGGGGGAGTGGAAGAGAGTGTCAGGGGGGTGGGAGAGAGTGTCAGTGGGGGGGTAGGAGAGAGTGTCAGTGGGGGGGTAGGAGAGAGTGTCAGTGGGGCGGGGGAGAGTGAGTGTCAGGGAGAGAGGGGGTGTGTATGAATGTTAGAGAAAATCTATTAGGTGCAAAATTAACCTTTTTCAGAAAAAAATCGGAAATAGTTTGGGGGCAGAGGGGTGAGGGGGGGGGGAGGTAGCACAGTGTTGAAGGCTCGCCTCGGGTTCCGAATACCCCTGCACCGGCTCTGGATACGGCAGTATGCCACCGCGTTTATACTTAGCAGAAGCTTCAGAGCTTCAACTAACAGGAACGTAGAAAAAAGACGACGGACTTCTCCTCTCTCATCTGAACCTGCCACGCAAACAGCCGGGAGGAGAATAAAACTGGAGCCGCACGAAATGCAAATACAGAGCAGAACCTCCCAAAGTGAACAGACACCAGGTCTTAGGCCGCGGGCATGGTCAGCGCTTAGCCGCTGACCCGCGTTGAGCCGCGCTCACGCTTGTCAGTGAGCCGCTGCAGCCACAATGAAAGCGGCTTTAGCAGGGGCCCGCGCATGCTCCCGCAGGCGTGCGTAGGCATAGCACTTACATTTTTTTCGTTTGCACGCTGAGGGGAGCGCAGGGCCGGTCACGTGAGCGGTTCGCCCAATGAGGGCGAACCAGCTCCGTGACGTCACTGGCCCGCCCCCAGACACGCCCCCTGACGGTGCGCGTAGTGAGACCAAGCTTTCGCTCAGCCTCCGCGCGCCTCCGCACGGCTGGAGTTTCTATGGACTCAGCCTTAGGAAACCGAACGCGCCTTCAGACACGGGAACGCCGATACGTTCCATATGAACAGTATAATCTTTGGCTTTCCCAAAAACCCCACTCTGGTTCAGCACCCTGAACAGTAACACCCCCACTAGTCATTTCCCTGACTGTTAAAGATAAATTGCTAATGCGATTACTCACCACAATGCTTAGGGTAACAGGAACACCCAAAGTGTTTATTTGACCTACTGACCCATCCCTGCGGTATATGGGCCATCAAACCCTGTAAGACTGAATGCCGGAAGCACATGGTTATATCACAGAACCGCGACTCCGCTGGCAGACCTACTTGGAAACAAGGCCGTGGCAAAGACACACAGCAAAACAATCAATAAAAGGGGAAACAATCCAGAACTACGGCCAGAAACCCCGTACAAACAGCGCTGCCCCATCCAGATCCAGTGACGGTCCTGAAGTTACAGTCTGCCTTACTGGTTCCGGCGTACACATGCATATGTTTGTTTTATTCCAGTCCTGTGTCATTCTAATCGGGTATTTACTTATCTCCCCCTTTATCTTATCTCTTTGACTAATAAGAAACAGGGAAAAATTTCCCCTACAGAAACCCATATATCACTTGCCAAATTTGTCAACTGTTGCCGGCTTCACTCCACATTTACGGCAAACCCCGAGCGCGGCCGATGTCCCTGTTAGGCCTCGGCCATGCCCCCTGCTGGCGCGCTGAGACGCAGGGAAAGCGGGTGATTTCCCTGGCGTTGCGGTTGCTTACCGCACGCGCTGTCAGCGGGCCATCAGGGCACGGAGCTGGTCACGTGACCGGCCTGTCTCGCCGGCAAGCGGGGGAATTTTAAATTCCCCTAAGACCTGCGCTTCCGCAAGCGCGCGGAAGCGCAGGTGAGCCCCTACTAAAGCCGCTCTAATTGCGGCTGTAGGGGCTCAGTGCTGAGCCGCGTGCTTCCACCAGCAAGCAGGGAACATGGCCGAGGCCTTAGAAACAAAATTAGTCATTTTTTTTGCCTGCCTGGTAAGAACAAACTCTGAGCGAAGCACGGCCACCATCTGCATGGAAGCAGCTGTGCCTGTCTCCCTGTCCTGTGATTCCTGTCACTGCTCAGTGTAACATTGCAACAATGTTACCTTCCCATTGCTCTCAGCCTGTTGTCTAAGGCCTCGGCCATGTTCCTTGCTTGCTGGCGGAAGCGCGCGGCTCAGCACTGAGCCCCTACAGCCGCAAATAGAGCGGCTTTAGTAGGGGCTCACCTGCGCTTCCGAGCGCTTGCGGAAGCGCAGGTCTTAGGGGAATTTAAAATTCCCCCGCTTGCTGGCGCGACAGGCCGGTCACGTGAGCGGTTCACCCAATTAGGGCGAACCAGCTCCGTGACGGCACTGGCCCGCCCCCGGCCAGTGACACGCCCGCCCACGGACCGCCCCCGGACCGCCCCCTGACGGCCTGCTGAGAGCACTTGCGGTAAGCAACCGTAAGGCCAGGGAAAGCACCCGCTTTCCCTGAGCCTCAGCGCGCCAGCGGTAAGCGTGTCTGAGGCCTAATACAGGGGTGCGAAAACTGGGGGGGTGCGAAAACTGGGGGGGGTGCGAGAATTTTGATGGGGGGGGGGGCACGGCAGTTACAGAGGCCCCGCACTATTCCCCGCGACATTTAAATTAAATGCCGGGGGAGGCGTGAGGCCTCTGTAACTCCCTTAACCATGACAACGCGGCTTCAAATGATGCCGCAGAGTCATGTGACGTGACGCGTCGCCATGGCAATGCGCCGTCAAATGATGCCGCAGGGTCATGATGTGCTGTGCTGTGCTGTGACGTCACATGACCCGCGACATCATTTGACGCTGAGTCCTTGGAGAGGGGAGGGCACGAACGCCGTGGCTGCCGGGCAGGGGGGTGCAGCTCAGGCAGTTTTCACACCCCTGGCCTAACACATTTTCCCCTGGCTGAGTGGTATGATCCAGGACCCCTGGCTGTTGGTCTCTCCCTGCCCCTTTTCCTGCAGAAGAAAGGAAGGGCATGGTGTGCATAAAAAGGGGAACGAGTTAGGCCTCGGCCATAGTGGAAGCGGACGGCGAGATTTCCTGTCCTGCAGGAGGAGGCGACAGGGGGCGTGTCGAGGGGGCGCAGCCGTGACGTCACGGTGCTGACAAACCACTCCCGTGACCCGGCCGTCGCGCGGTGAAATTCAAACTTGCTTGTCGCGTGAAGCGCCGGTCTCCCCGTCGCGCACTACACACAAACACACTGGCGTCCCAGTGTTTGTTTTCGGCGCGAGCAGCGTAGCTCCCGCCATCTCCTGCACTATGGGCGCAGCCTTAAGCTACCTGCCGCTACCAGTTGCCGCAGCGTGCAGGAGTCAGAATACCTTCCAACACCTCTACTAGCGATGGGATCAGAATCAGTCTCACCAAAACAGCAAGAGAGGAAACACCGGGGTCGGTAACTTACCGGTGTTTAGGTTCCAGGTTACAAGGGGCTGCAACTTTTATGGCTTTCATAATGTATGGTGATCGGCTCAGCACGTTTTTCTTTCTGGCAAGCTGCCACTCGTTGGTTAATTAATTAACATAGTTTCTGTTTGACAGGAACTTGGGTTTGACCCTCTGAAAGCCGCAGGTCCAGAGGAGCCGGTTTTCTGTGAGTATTAATAACACTTGCAATGCTAATAACGTTGACACAGATTTTCATCGGCATCATGATCACGCAGGCAGCTTTAATAGAGCAATCAGGCGAGGAGTGTGCGCCTCATTGAGGAGCACCTCCCTGTGGTGCAGGTGAGGAAGCACATAGTGACGGGCTTAGTCATAAAGGAAGTACAGGTCTGACAGAGGGAGCAGGACATCAAAGGAATGTTTCATTTCTAACTCCTGTAACGAGCTGTGCCCAATATCAATAACACTTTACACTGAGGTAACACGGAGCCCACCACTCATGTAGTAATCAAGCCCCTTCTCCTGAAGAGGGTACAAACTAGTGCTTGCTACCTAAGGCACCGGGAGGTAAAAGGCCAGCACTAGTCTCCCACTTCAGTGGTCAGCACCAGGCCTTATTTCCATGGTGAAAAACTTGTCTTTGGTGAACATTTGTAACCCCCCCACCCTCCCCCCTCCCCTCCTCTCCTCTCCTCTCCTCCTCCCTCTCCCCCCTCCCTCCCCCTCCCTGTCCCCTCCCTCCCCCCCTCCCTTCCCTCCCCTCCCCTCCCCCTCCCCTCCCTCCCCTCTGGAAATTGAGCAATGCCTTGTTTGCTCCCACTGCAGTGAAGGGGTTAAAATGCAATTATGATGACTGATCTTCCAACATATTGCACATGGGTGCTTGTTAATCCCTCTGTCCGTGTGGTATGGAGGCGCTTTCAAATCAACGTGCCATTTACCCTGCGCCGTTCCCCATGTGCAAAGAGAATGGCATACAAGAAAAGGCTGTATTGATGGAATAACACTTATACACATCCGTCAGATAAATTCCCTCTGCTAAGAAAAAGTCAGGTCTACCTGTACATCTGTTATGGAATATTAAGTACAGAGCATGTCCCCGACCCCATTGCTGCTCGAATTAGCCAAAGGTTCTGAACTCCAACCAATGGGAGCAGGAGAAAGATCTGGAGCTTTGTTGTGACTTCTCGGCTCCCACATAGCATCACAGGTGAGATAGGCACAGCCACGTGGGATAGGTACAGCCGCTCTGCGTGAGGTACAGAACCTGCCCGCCAGCTGAGGGAATGTAATCAGGAGCATCACTGGACTCCCTCAGATTCTTAGAACTTGCAATAAAAGTGTATTGATAAAGGGCCGAGACATTGATACCCGAATATACAACCTCATAGCGCGCGTGCCAGTTCACGCTTATGTTTTGAAGCTTGGTAACATGTTCCTTATGTTACACTACTATCTTTTACACCCATTGTACCGCTCTTAGTTATATGAAGGCGCCTTACCAATAACAGATTATAATAATAATAATAGGTCAATAACTAGCTCCACTGCTTCGAATAACAGAAAACATTAAAAGCTAGCGCCCTTCTCCGTTGTGTGAACAGGAGAGTATCTCTCCTTTGTGTGTTCATGAGTATCTCTCCTTTGTGTGTACATGAGACTATCTCTCCTTTGTGTGTACATGAGAGTATCTCTCCTTTGTGTGTACATGAGACTATCTCTCCTTTGTGTGTACATGAGAGTATCTCTCCTTTGTGTGTACATGAGAGTATCTCTCCTTTGTGTGTACATGAGAGTATCTCTCCTTTGTGTGTACATGAGAGTATCTCTCCTTTCCTTTCTGGAAAGAGCTTGAATCAGCAGATTGTTGACCCTGACACTGGTCAAGCGGAGTGGGCAGCGGGTAATAAAAGTCTTAGCCTCAGGGCGGGGTAGTCATTACCATTCCAACATTTGGAGGATCACTTTAGGTCTTGCAAACCTTTTTCTCAGCACTGTGCTAATAAAGAGTTTCCCGTTGGCAAGAGTTTCTTTAATAGGTGGGGAGACCTTTCACTGAACCAACACAAGCGTTCTTCATTGAGTTTCTAGAACATGAGTTTCCATGAGACCTTCCAAGTCTTTTCTTCAGATCTGCAGCAAGGAAACTTATAGGGAGAATTTGGTACACTTAGGATCTAATTCAACATGCAGAGAAGTCATCTTCCCTGTGGTAGAGTGGCAGAGATGGGTGGGGGGGCCGGGTTGGTCCTTTCTTCCATGTAGTAACTAAGGAGGAAGAGGGAGGAGGGGGTATGATACCTTTTATTGGACCAACAAGTAGTTGAGATGTTACAAGCTTTCCAATCTTTCAGGGTCAGGGTTACCAATGAAGGACCCCGAGAGGTGGGTAAGCTGGAAACTTATCACCACTACTGTGGTAGAGAGGAGTTCAGATCCAGTCCAACGAAAAGGTCTACAATCTTCTCTGACATTGGTTAGGTGCCTTAGTCTGCGTACATTCCATAGTTGTTATAAATACGCCCTACCTGATTTCAATCACATCCCTATTTATAGTTCCCATGCGGCTATCCCAAACATCCTTTTCCCTGCACCAACTGCCTATTTGCATTAGAACCGTGGTTTTCATCGTAGTGAAATGTAATGACAACATGTGCCAATAAATCCGTCAGAAACCCTTCTTTTTTGGGACCTGTGGGAAATCAGTTATTATAGTTTCCCGTCCGCAAAATGAAGGCAAAACTGGTCCAATAGCACGGCGCCATATTTAGCAAAGTTGGTTTTAAAGGGGATGTTTTTTCTTTGATAATTTGTTTTTTTTTCTTCTTTTGTGCCAGTTTTGCAGCCGAGAGACGTTGACAAATAGCTCCGTTGGTTTTACAACAAAAGTCGTTAAAGAAATGATCTCAGGCCTTTTATACAATTGCACATTGTAGGTGATGTATGCAAAGCTGAAGACAGGAGGCTGGAAAAAATAACATCGGTTTTTATTCAGCCAAAGTTCAGCAATGTAATTATAGTCTTTTCTTAGCCAAAGTTCCGCTTCCCCGGTGTATGAACGTCCATATATATCTATAGATGGTTATATATAGTGGATCTCTGGTGTCCTTGTGTACGAGAGAGACAGTGAAACACTTCCCTTTCCTGCCTTTTCCACCCCTTGCTACACTCAGCTGCCGTCCTCCGGGCCGGGATTAACCATTCCCTGGCCAACACCCAGCAACTCCAGCTGTTGTAAACAGGCCTGTCCGTGTTACACACATATTGTAATGTTATAGGAATTACTAGCTGAGAGACCCGGCGTTGCCCGGGAGTCACACTGCCCCCCCCCCCCCCCCCCCCCCCCCCCCCACCCCGCTCCCCCCCCCCCTCACCCCCCCCCCCCCCCGCCCCACACACCCCTGTCCCCCCTCCCCCCCCCACCCACCCCCTTCTCCCCCCCCCCCACACACCTTCCTCCCCCCCACACAACTTTGCCCCCGTCCCCCCACACACTGTTGCCCCCCGCCCTCACCACACACACCACACACACAGTGCCCCCCCCTCCCCACCACCACTGCCCCCCCCCACCACACACTGCCCCCCCTCCCCCCCCTCCACAACCCTGTCCTCCCCCACTCACACAACTGTCCCCCCCTCCCCCACACACACCCTGTCCCCCCCCACACACCACACTTTCCCCCGGCCCCACACGACACACTGTTCCCCCCCCCCCCACACACACACACACTGTCCTGTCCCCCACACGTAGGCCACAGCCTGTAGAGGGTCTGCGGTTGCGGAGGGAGATCTGTGGCGTGCGTCCCGGTCCGCGGGTCGTAGAGGGTGTGCGGTAGCGGGAGGGAGATGTGTGGTGGGCGGTCCGCGGGCCGTACAGTGTGTGAGGTAGCGGGAGGGCGATCGGTGCCGCGGCCTGTAGAGGTTCTGCGGTTGTGGAGGGAGATCTGTGGCGTGTGTCCCAGTCCGCGGCCCGTAGAGGGTGTGCGGTAGCGGGAGGGAGATGTGTGTCGTGCGCTGGCGTTTGGAAGAGCTCCGTGCGGGCCGCTGCCGAAGTGAGTAGGTAGCCGGTGGCGATGTTGTTTAGCGGGAGATGGGAGGGGCGCGGTAGCGGGAGGGAGATCTGTGGCGTGCGTCCCGGTCCGCGGGCCGTAGAGGGTGTGCGGTAGCGGGGTGGTGTTTTGAAGAGGCAGTGTTTGGTGTTGTGTGAATGTTGTGTGAATGTGTGTGTGTGCAGTGTCTGCAGTGTTTGGTGTTGTGTGAATGTGTGTGTGTTCAGTGTTTGGTGTTATCGTGCGTTGTGTGTAGGTGTTGTGTGTAGCTGATTCTGTACCTGATTGGGCAGTCTGTGGTAGCAGACGGTGAGGGTTTTGATAGCTGTGAAGCGTGGCCCCAGAGCAGTGAAGGTTGAGGATTAGAGGATTAGGTGCTGCAAATGCAAAGCGTTCCCAAAGCTCAGTGAGGGGTGGGACAGTGTGAAGTATTAGCTCAGTGAGGGGTGGGACAGTGTGAAGTATTAGCTCAGTGAGGGGTGGGACAGTGTGAAGTATTAGCTCAGTGAGGGGTGGGACAGTGTGGCATTGGTGTTGGACGCAGGCCAATGAGAGGTGTGCGGGGGCGGGCATGGCCTGAGCCGGGGGGTGACAGGCCAAAGGTGCTATGCGATTGGCCCTTGGGACGCAGACATACAGTGCTTTCTGAAATATATAGTAGATATACCCTATAAGAACATGTCACTATATTGAATAAGGAAAAATATGCTTTACTGTAGGAATAGTATGCAAAAAAAGCCCATCATATACTCTTAGATTGCAAGCTCTTCAGTGCAAGAATGCCCTCTTCCCGCTCCACACTGGGAGCATTTATTAAAGCATTAATACTGCACTGCAAGCCCTGAGTATTAGCAGAAATGATAGGTCTGTACGGTATGCAACATGCTCAGTCTGTACTTTATATCAACCAAGCAATGAGATACATTGTCAAACCCAAGGCTGAATTAAATGCCTCCTCATTCCAAATTCCACTAACCTCTTCATAAAGAGGCAGATTGAGGGGGTATTCGGCAGCGGCACAGCCAATCACAGTGCTGCAAAAGGACATCCTTTTATGCAAGCATTTCGCATTGCTTCTCTTGTCAAAGCGGCAATCTCCTTCTCCTTTACCATGTTCAGCTGCGACTGCTGCAAAACAGGCCTGGAACATGCATGCGGCCCTCAATGCATCGCAGGCTGATTCTGCAGCAAAGGGGGGCCGGTCCTGTGGCTTGATTTGTCCTCTATATCAGGGGGGGCTCAACTCCAGTCCTCAAGACCCCCCAACAGGTAAGGTTTTAAGAATATTCCTGCTTCAGCACAGGTGGCTCAAAGACTGAGTCACTGATTGAGCCACCTGTGCTGAAGCAGGGACTGATTGAGCCAACGGTGTGGAAGCAGGGGCCGATTGAGCCACCAGTGAGCTGAAGCTGTGACTGACAGAGCTACCTGTGCTGAAGCTGGGGCTATCTTTAAAACCTGACCTGTTGGTGGCCCTTGAGGACTGGAGTTGCCCGCCCCCTGTACTAAGGGGTAAAAAGTCCCATTACTTTCTTATTTTCATACCCAGCGCATCACTCCCTTTTTTATTCCCAAACGTACGGGCCCTCTTTCCTATTCCACGTAAATATCGCATAAATGGTTAAAAAAGATAAAGTCCACCGAGTTTCGCCGCAATGTCTAACACATCTATTTATCACTCACACAAAATGGCGGTTTTACAGTCTCGCCGCTGCATCATTGCGACCGTAAAACTGCGTCAGGAATCTGGGCCGGGAAAAAACCTATTAATTTAAATGGGATTCTTTTTTTTTGCTGCTCATTTTGACCCCAGATTTGCACGGGTAGAAACTTTGATAAATAACCCCCAGCACCACTCCTTTTATTAAACCATTGGGGCGGTTATATTTATCAAAGGATTCCGGCTGCAATATGTTGGGCAGAGGCGCTACTGTGCACCGGACTCTCGAAAAACCTTCCCCTGCGGGAGTTTCTTGATTGCTGGTGTTTCTGCAGGCGGAAGACTGGCCAGTGAAGGAGACCCGGTGTGAGACAGCACCGCAGCCAGCACTGGGGTTTGACACACAGCCCACACTGGAGCTTGCCGCAGAACAAAGCCGTCATTGTGAGAGACACTTCGTGCATCACAAGGTGTTCATGTCCTTAGATTTCACGGACTCAGCTGTGCGCAGGGCTCGGCGTGAGGCGTCACAGGCTGTTTAGCCCAGCTGGTCGTCAGCTGAATGGGCCGGTCAGGAAAAGCTGGTTACACGTTGGTAACGCCTCGCCCGGCTCTGTCACCAGTCAGCACCTCGACATGCCAGCAAGCGGCTTGCAATGCAGACAGCACGATGTATCAGCCAGGGGGGCCTATTCAGGTGGTTTCGATAAGTGGCTTAACGCTGGTTAAGAGCACTTTCCAAGCGATGTTGCTTGTGTACCTATTCAGAAAGCTTCGATAACCTGGCAAACTGCTTGGAAAGGGTTTTTTAACGTTCGGTAGCGCTCTGCCTCAGACAAGCCCTGCGGCAGCGCCAAAAAGGCCCAAACGTGCATTTTTGGACCAGGAACTGCTCTTCGGGAAGCTCCGATATGCACATCGCACCTTAAACTCGCATGTTTTGTGTCCGTGGCGAGATTGGGTTTGCGCCGTCCATATGAAGGAGTATAAGTTATTTTTACTACATCGGGTTGAAGCCGGGGGTCTCTGGAGCTGACCCGCATTACTTTCGGCTACGGAGACCCCTTACTTCAATACTATGTAATAAACATAAAATGACAGCCAGCTTCATTACCTTAGTGGCTAACCGCCAAGGTAATGAAGGAGTTAAATACCGGTGCCTGGTTTGTTGATGGTAGAGGGGGTGGGTGAAGCTTGTAGTTGCCCCATGGTGGGTGGTTAGGCCTCCCGGGATGGTTGCGGGAAGGGTTAACCCCTTCATTACCTTAGCAGTTACTACCGCTAATGTAGTTAAGGGGTTAATCCCTCCCGCTACCCACTCGGGAGGCTTAAACACCCATTCTGAGGAGGCCTCCCAGGAGGGGTTAACCCCTCCCTTACCTTAGTGGTTACTACAGTTTAGGTAATGAAGGGGTTAACTACTCCCGCAAATCCTAACCACACACCCCGGGGCAACTACCAAGTCGGTCACGTGGGCCGTGACGCGGGACATTGACACGTGCAGGAGATACCAGCACCCGATACGGAGGCCTGTACCTCAGGAAGCAGGGGGTCCCCGGACCTGCAATGAATGCGGTTCAGGTCCACAGACCCCCTGCTTCAGCACTATGCTCATAAAATGAAAACACAAGCCGCGCGATCGCCTAAAAGAACGGTGCCGGGAGATGCAGTTTCTCTCCGCGCAGCTCTCCCACACCGAAAGTGGCTCGAAGACTGAGCCACTGATCAGCCACCTGTGCTGAAGCAGGAACTGATTGAGCCACCTGTGCTGAAGCAGGGATATCCTGAAAACCGGACCTGTTGAGGGGTCTTGAGGAATAGAGTTGGCCTCCCCTGAGCTAGGCACATTACCTGTTGTGTAACTAATATCTACCCAGCGATTATTCGATCATCCGTTTTTGGAGTGGGCTAAGCAGGGACACCGTAATCATTGTCCCTTTACCAGGCTACTCACCGACAGCATACCTTTATACTAATGCTACTCACCGACAGCATACCTTTATACTAATGCTACTCACCGACAGCATACCTTTATACTAATGCTACTCACCGACAGCATACCTTTATACTAATGCTACTCACCGACAGCAAACCTTTATACTAATGCTTCTTACCGACAGCATACCTTTATACTAATGCTACTCACTGACAGCATACCTTGTAGACTATGCTACGCACCGACAGCTACCTTTATACTAATGCTACTCACTGACAGCATACCTTTATACTAATGCTACTACCGACAGCATACCTTTATCACTAATGCTACTGTACATATTTTAATTACACAAATATTAAAAGTATCTGAAGCGTCTGCTGTGTAAATGCTATTTATTGGTAGCTGGCTGCTGGATGAGTGCATAGCGCTGCTATGTTTTAATCAGTGTGTGTTTATACAGGTATGTATACTGTATGATACCATGAAATTTAAGCTACAGACCAAGCAATATCCTACATGTGTTTAATAAATCAGTTCTGTACATAGTTACATAGTTACATAGTAGATGAGGTTGAAAAAAGACTTCCGTCCATCAAGTTCAACCTATGCTAAATTTAGACAACAGATACTTTATCCTATATCTATACTTACTTATTGATCCAGAGGAAGGCAAACAAAAAACCCCATTAAGGGGAAAAATTAATTCCTTCCTGACTCCAAGAATTGGCAATCGGATTAATCCCTTGATCAACAACCTTCCCACGTATACTTATTTGGTATATCCCTGTATACCTTTCCCATCTAAAATGATGTCCAACCTGTTTTTGAACAAATCTATTGTATCTGCCATCACAGTCTCCATGGGTACTGTACTATGAGAAAATACGTGTAGCATTTTTTCAAACAACTCTGAACGACATTTTTAATGTATTACAATGTAACAAGCATTTTTGTTTCTATAGCAACCATTTACAAAGTCACATCCCCTTCCTCTTCTGAGAGAGGCTGTGGCACACCCCTTTTTGAGCCCTGCCCTCTCTCTAGCAGTACACCAATTGTATCTAGTGACTGTTTGGTCACATGATCTTCCCCACAGAACTTTGCATCTTTGGTCCTCTTCTGCTGCACTGACAGCCATTCAGTGAACCCCCTAGCTGAATCTCGATGACAGGAGAACAGATCGATTGACAAATTAGCTAATTACTTATCATTGTGTGGATTGTATTGATGCACATATTAAAGGGCAATAAAAAGCCGGGAGCTTGGAGTGCTGCTTGAACCAGTTTCCATGTTCAGACACTGATCTATTTTCGGGCGTTAGTACGGTTTTAGCTATAAATGCGAATGCTATATTTTTAGCCACACACCTGGTATACAGCAATAAAGGAACATTATTCTATTTCTCCTCTCATCCCAATCACCAGGATAAATTGCCAAGGGATTTACCCTTTGGGTTTGAACAATTATAATAATCCTGGGGTGGATAAGAATTGCGTGGGACCATTTCAGCTCTCACTCTCCACCTCACATCTTAACGGATTCACTCGATTCTAGGAGTAATTATTTTAAGGATGTGGAGTATATTTTTTATCTTTTAGATAATAATTAAAGGGAAGTCTTTTGTTCATCCCAGTGGTGGACTCCACAGATTGAACTTCTCACTCCAGGCCTGTGTCTTTTCATGCCCAGCAGCTTTCTGTTTGTCTAAGGTAGTACAATCCTTCAGAAAAGGTAATTGTACATATAAAGACTGCATACATATAATGCACAGGCCGTTGTTTGAAATTATTTTTGACGAATCGGTTAATATTGAATACCTCATTGACCATTTTAAAGCAGCAAAACATATTAAATCTTATAAATATATATATATTTTTAATTTAATCAGTTCTGTAATATTAAATAAATGTGACTGTTTTTTTTAACTCAATGCCATTTTTAATTAGTTTTAAAGCACCCTTTAATTTTGTTTGCAGGTTTTAGCACACCTCCCCAGCAGTGCAATATCTTTGTAACACTTTCCTGTTTGTGATCATTTGTTGCCAATTTTCCCAGCAGTTTGAGTGGCAAACTGTAACAATAGATAATGTTACCTTAGTAATGTAGGGATACATTGTAGCTGCTGAGTTACACTGACTGAAGCAGCCATTATTTAAGAACACAATAAGGATTTATACAGATTTATAACCTTAGCACCAAATGATTGCCAGCTTAGGTAAAAATGTAGAATTATACATTGTCACATGCTATACATAAACAAATTGCTGCTTTAATTCTGCACTAACAGTATTAACAGTGTTAAGTTACTATGTAACTATGTAACTGTAACTATGTAACTATGTAACTATTAACAGTCTTTTTGGGGTTATATCAAGATGGAGAAACATTTTGATGTCCTTTTTACTTTTTTGGGGGGGGGGGCACACAGAAACATTGTTTGTTAAGAACCTGCTACACGCCAAGCGCAGTCCGTTTCTCTGCGCCACAAATCATGACATTTTCACGGAGATGGCGCTGATGGCACGCTGTGCTTTAGGGAAATAGTGAATACGATATAACGCAGGGAAATGTAATGCCAAAGCACAATAGGTACACACACACACAGGTGGGGGACGGAGGGGCCTGCCCAGCTAAACCTAACACAGCAGAACCGCCCCAAACAATAAAAAAAAATCATAACCTAAGTTTTGGTCAAGTTTTGACTTGTTTATTATTTTACTGCCAGCAGCTGTTACCATGGCAACCTGTGTTGTCTTAGAGAGAATGAATGGCGGCGGCCATTTTTTTTCAAAACAGTTTTTATTTTTTTGGAAAAGGAGAAATGAATGAGTGTTCAAAAATATAAAAAGAAGACAGGGGGGACGGGGGCAGCATGTGCAGGAGGGATAAACAGAGTAGCAAGTTATGCAGTCACCATTATTTCAATAGCACAAAAGTTTATATCGGTCAGATATGGATTTGTAAGGCGGCGGCCATTTTAACCTACCCAGGGAGGCATCTTTTCAACAACTGATATCTCCAGGATTCCACTACAGGGTTTAAAAAGGGCGGGATCACCACAAACAGCAGCGAAAGCACCTTGCAATGGTAAAAAGAAAAGAGACGTCTATTTTTTATGGTGAGTAGAGCGGCGTGCTGCTTTAACCCTTTGAAGGCCAAATGAGGGGTCGTGGTGCCTGAATGCCACAGCCCCTCCGGCACAGTGTGGTCAGGTGGGCCACTTTCAATAGCGGTCAAGTGACCGCAGTGGCCATTTTGGAGGAAGAAACAGAAGAGGGGGGGGGACTCTTCCTCCCCCGTCCCCCGCGTTTGCTCACTGGTTAGATCGGGTCCAGAGCTGCGTGGGAACGCAGGACACCATCTAACCGGGGGGGAAAACAAGCGCAGTGAGCATGAGATAGTCACTAGATCGGGGGGAGGGGGGCCGCATTCTCTCTTTCCTGTCTTGGCTTCAAATACTTTCTGTGAAAGCTACCTGTCTATCTGAACAAGCTCCTCACCCCTACCACATAGCACTTATCAGCTGCGATCTGACTCCAAAAGACTGCTTATGGTCGAAAGGTTCAGCAAAGTAGAACAATTAATACGGGGGGGGGGTCCCCACGGAATGACGCTATACACTTTGATGATGATGATGACGCTATATACCTTCAGCTCCAAGAGTGGAAAGTGACACCCCAGAAATGCTTAGAGCTCCTAAGGCAGATAAGGGATGAAGGAGAACAGAAGGGTGTGCGACCGCTCAGATTCAGATAAAATAAGAGTGTAGCGGCCAACAACTAATAGGGATTCGGCGACGGTGCTGCCGACGCATAGCCGGGGAGAGAAGACCCGCCACAAGCCGGGACACCTGGTAGAGGAAGTGCAAAGCGGAATGGATCGGACAAAGCAGCCAAATCCCCCGACTGAGTGCCAGCGCCCGTGGCCTCCTTATGGATAACAGAGAGAAGATGCTCGGTCCGATCGAGGGGAAAGGCCCAGGGGGACCCGCAGGAGAGAAACGCCCTATAGAAGGGGGATAAATACAAGAGGACCCCCCCCCCCCCCCCGCTCTAATGGACACTAGCCTTGTCTTCTGCTATAGGTGTGGCGAAGTAGGACACTATATCAAGCTATGTCAAGCAACGAGAAAATCTGCAATATGTGATTAAGGGATGCATCTGGTTTGAGTCTAAACAGGGAAATGGAATAAAGGACCCAATGAAGGAACATACTGTGCACCACCTGAAGCAAGCTCTGCAAAGTCTATCCCTGCTAACAGACCGGAACGATCCCACCTGCCTAAGGACTACCTTGGCCCGTCGGCCCATGTAGAAGCAAAGATAGAGGGGAAGAAATGTGGTGTCCTTTTGATAATGGATACTTGGGATTCACTATCTTTAAGCCCTGAAGCACCTGCCATTACAGCCGGTGGAGAGGCTTGTCGTGTGAGGTCTCAGTGATTACAGCTACCCATATGTGGGATATGTAGGGGTGAAACTGGAATTCCCAAAAGGGACTATGGGAGTGTAGGGACACCAGACGGTGGTTGCTTTGATATGTCCAGAAGTCCAAAAGTAAAGAGGAAAACAGTCGTTTCATAGAGCACACAGCCAGGTTCCTTGATAAAGCACCAATGGTGCGAAACATGTAGGGGGATCTTTTTCACACCCCCTTTGGTGATGCATATTTGTTAAATAGACTCAATTTTATTCTCTCAACCTGACTCCCTGGCTGTGCGCTGTTGGAAACGACTGTTTGTCAATCTGGATCTATTCACAAACGGCTGGTCACGCCACCAAGGACTTTAAGGAAATCTAGGAGTGGGTGAGGACATTTACTTCACCTACCTTTACGGATTTATGGAAGAAAACCACAAATGAGTGAGTTATACTGTATTTTTTAAATTTCTATACCTCCGATGAGATAGCTGCCGGGTAGTTTTACCACACTGAGTGCTACCTCGAGGAAGGTATATTACACTTATTAGACGTCTCACTCACCTTTACATTACCCACTCTAATATCAAGATTTTTCCTTTTCCGTCAGTCCTAATTTGGACAAATCTTCATTGTATTTTATCCTTAACTATTCGAGCACCCGTTAACCCTTTCTCAAAGTAAAGAGGAGACTGAAGCCATAATCTGGACCAATGCCAATATCTTTGGGCAGCTGGCAAAATGGTAAAAGACAGTGTGCAGGAGTGACTATGGTCAGACATTGACCCTTCATCCAACTGTGTTTGAAGGCCTACCAAAGAATAGAGAAGAGAGCCATGGCACAGGGTGAGGGGCCCCTAGAGTAGGTCAGATGGACTGGTCCATCCAACAGTATACAGAAGATAAATGGAAAGGTGACCCTTCTGTAGGAAATAAAAAGCCCCTCCGTTAGAATATAGCCCCCCGCAAAGGATATAGTCGCCCTCAAAGAGGATACCCAGGAGGGCTGTTGGTGAAGAGTGTGGTACTGTCTGTAGAGCGGGCCATGGTGGAAGTGAGAAATGAGACCGCCCATGATGTGCTGGTATGAAGAGGCACTGTTGTGTCTCACCTGTACAGTGCCAAAGTAATAAGTCCAGCCCAGCAGAAGAGAAATTGCAGGGTAAATTGACACCATATATGTTTAACTTCAGAGACAGTACTGCCCCGGAACAATGGAAGAGGCGTGTGAGAGAGAAAATGGCCCAAAGGCCTGAAGTGTTCTCCACCCATGAGTGGGATGTAGGCCACGCCAAGGGAGTGGAGCACCGGATACTCCTTCATGATACCTGCCCCTTTAGAGAAAGGTCACGGAGATTGGCTCGTGTTGATGTGGAAAATGTAGATGCCACCTACAAGAATTGATGGCGGCAGGTATAATCCTGAAGCCCATACGCTTCACACATAGTTGTGGCCCTAAAGAAAAGTAGGGCAATGAGAATGTGCATTGACTACTGAACCTTGAACAAATGGACCACTCCTGACCAATATACCATGACCATGCATAGAAGATGCATTGGACTGTCTCACAGGGAGCAAGTGGTTTTTAGTCCTCGATTTGTTTAGCAGGTACTATCAGATCCCCATGTGTGAACAAGACAAAGAGAAGACAGTCTTCATATGTCTGTGGGGTTTTATCAATTTGAGCGAATGCCCCAAGGAGTGTGAGGGGGCCCAGTCACTTTCCAGAGACTCATGGAACAAATCGTGGGATATATGAACTTGCTGGAGGTTCTAGTATACTTAGATGACCTAATAGTCTTTGGGAGAGCCTTGGAGGAGCATGAGGCCCGTCTGACGAAGGTATTGAATTGGCTGAGAGAGTGTCAGGATCCGTGATGCGCGGCGCGCTCAGCACGTCCGCTACATACCCCAACCTGCGATCGGGTGTTCTGCTGCTTCTGCCGTCTGTAACACTCCTCTCACCCCTGCCGATACCAGCCGCCATCTTGGGGGCGCACAAGTGTATCCCGCGCTGTTGGAAATACAGCCCCTTCTGGGCCCACCTCCAGGTTGCGCCCACGCGGTGACGTCACCAGCACGCAACGCGCACACGCGGTGCGTGGTCAGCGTGCGCATGCGTCGCAACACCTTTTGCTCATCAGGGATACTTCCCACACCTGCCGCTGTCATCCGGACAGCCAACCACAGTCTGGTTTACTGACAGGCCCCGTCAGCCTGCCCCTCATTGGTGTTTACTCCCTATATACGCTCAGCCAGCCCTCTGGCAAATCGTCTGAGCATAAACACTCCTATGTGCGTGGTGTTCACTGCAATCCCTGCCTCTTGTGGGAAACCTTGTCTGTTCACTGTCTTGTCTTGCCTGACCTTGTTTGTTCTCTGGACTCTGCTCTTCTATTCTCCTGACTCCGGCTTACCTTGACGTTCTGCACCTCTCCAATCCCGACTATGGCAAAATACCTGCAACGATCCGCACCTCTCTAATCCCGACTGCGGCAAAGTACCTGCAACGATCCGCACCTCTCCAATCCCGACTGCGGCAAAGTACCTGCAACGATCCGCACCTCTCCAATCCAGACCCTGGCAAGTACCTTTGACTATTCTGACCTCTCCAACCCCGACCTGGCTACCTTAAAAAATCTACACTCCAGACGCTCCCTCGTGGCTGGAGGTTGGCGTTATATCAAATTCCCACCTCGGCCCCGCAGTCACGCCTTGTTTGTGGTGAGCACTCCGTTACAGTGAGAATTAACTGAATCTCTGGATAAATACCAGTTTTGCCCCGGGTCTGTCACATTGGCCTGAAGAAGGAGTGGCTATGGATCCATCCAAACTAGAGGCTATTGCAGTTGACAGAGCTATAATCATTCTTAAGTTTCTGTGGATATTATAGACAATTTGTGACTAACTTCTTGGCCATAGTGCAGCCCTTGACCTAACTGATGTAAGGTTACCCACCAATCACGGACACAGCATGTCCCCAGGGGCATCAGTATAACTCCAAGACAAGTGAACTGTTTGGAGATAGATGGACCCCAAAGAGCGGGGAGGCTTTCAAAACCATCAAGGTTTGTCTCACTAATGTGATAGTTCTGGTATTTGCAACCCACAACAGCCCTACGTATTGCATGTGGATGCCAGCCTAGAAGAACTAGGGGCTAAATTATATGAGGAACATTCGGAGGGACTTCAGCCTGTAGCATTTGTGAGCAGAGGGTAAGCACCATCAGAAACAAATTACCCAGGCACAGTCTTGGGTTTCTGGTATTGAAATGGGCAGTAGTTGATAAATTACACTACTACCTGTACAAAGCAACATTTGTGGTACACACAGACATTAGCCCGCTTACATACAGTACATATTGTCCTCAGCTAAACTGGATGCCACCGGTCATAGGTAGCTAGTTGCATTGGCCACCTATAATTTCAGCCTGAGACACAAACCAGAGAGGCAGAACATTGACGCCGATGTACTGTCTCGTATTCGCAGAGATACCCAGGAGAATGATGGTCAGAGGGAGGAGATTACTGCCACCGGGGTATAAGCTTTGTGTAAACAAATTCAAATAGCTCAATTTGCCACAACAGCAAACCTGAATAGGGTGGCTGATAGCATGGGGATATGACCCACAGCTATAGCCATCGCCCTGCAGAGTTAACCATGGAAGGGCTGCCTCGACTAAACAGGCAGGATCTTCAAAAAGCGCAAAAGGCAGATTCAGGCTTAAAAGAAGTATGGTTAGCGGTGACGGGACAAAACCCGACCTCAGCCGTCACAGGGATGCACCCTGAGAGCCGGTTGCTAGTAAGACAATGGCCCAATCTAGTAATAAATAGTGGAGTCATGTTTCGAGTTACCAAGAGGTCTCAACATATAGTAATTAAACAATTGGTACTCCTTTATAAATACAAGCAGTATTACAAGTATTAATACTCGGCTCCCTCCAAGATGACCATTGCTACCTGGGAGCCACCAAGACAGCGGGCCTAGTAAAAGACCGGTTCTGCTGGACACGAATAGCCATAGGTGTTGAAAAATACTGCAATAATTGTGGGCTGTGCGTTCCAAGGAAAACTCTGCCTACAAGGGCTGCAACATTAGTAACTATAACTGGTAATGGACCATTGGATTTGGTCTGCATGGATTTTCTGTTGCTGGAGCCAGGTATAAATCACACTAGTAACATTCTAGTGGTCACTGACCATTTCACCAGGTATTCTCAGGCATTCCCAACCAAAAACCAGGGAGCCATTACAGTCGCCAAGTTGCTGTGGGACAAATATTATTATGGCCTTCCCGCTAGAACCCATTCTGACCAAGGACGAGATTTTGGAAGCCGTCTCCTCATGGAGGTGCTACACCTTTGTGGGATAAAGAAATCGCCCACAACGCCATATCACCCACAAGGTGATCCCCCAACTGGAGAGGTTTAATAGGACAATGCTGAACATGATGGGCACATTGAATACCCAGGGATAGGGACAGTAGAGTTTGCATTACCTGGTACATGCCTATAATTGCACCCGGAATGACACTACGGGGTACTCGCCTTACTATGTCATGTTTGAATGGGAGGCCAGGTTGCCAATTGGCCTGTGTTTCGGAGTGGTGGCAGATGGCACATCCCCTACCATCTACAGTACATGTAAAATGTAGAAAAGATCAAAGAACAGTTACTGGAGGTGTATAAACTGGCCACTTTGGCTGACATCAGTAACCAGTGAAATAAAGGCCAGTATGAGAGAAGGGTACGTGGCCAAGAAATACAAGTGCACTACGGGGTTCTTTCCAGGAATCTGGGTATTCCTGGCAAGCATAACATAGCCAACCGCTGGAAGCCAGAACCCTATGTCGTAATAGAGAAATTTAAAGGGCTACCTGTATACCGACTGAAACCTGAAAAGGGAAGTGGGTCAGAAAAGGATCTGTATAGGAACTGGCTACTGCCAATAGGTCAGCATGTGAGGCGACCTGTGGAACAAGTGACCCCGGGGGTAGATACCCGACCTAGAAGGACCGATCGGTTAAACAGAGGACAGTGACCGACTGGTGTTCCTTTAAAGCTGCAGAACAAGCAATATCCTACATGCGTGGTTTTTCTTTAAATAAATCAGTTCTGTACGATGAGAAAATACTGGTAGCCTTTAATTTAAAGAAAAACTATTCTGAATGACATTTTTAATGTGTTATAATGTAACAAACGTTTTTGTTTCTATAGCAACCATTTACAAAGTCACATCCCCTTTCCTCTTCTGAAACAGGCTCTGGCACACCCCTTTTTGAGCCCTGCCCCCTCTCTAGCAGTGCACCAATTGTATACTGTATATGACTGCCTGGTCACATGAACTGACAGCCATTTAGTGAACCCCCAAGCCGAATCTATTGCCGATCGATCACAAGAGAATGGATTGATCAGCAAGTTAGCTAATTACTTATTGTGTAGATTGTATTGATGCACATATTAAGGGGGGGGGGAAATGAAAAAATAAAAATGGCAGCTTGGACTGCTGCTTTAAGACCACGCGAGAGAAAGTGATAGTGAGTGATTAAGATGAAAGTTACAGGGGAGAACGGATACCTGTCTGATATTATGGACTCTAATGAAAGATCTCCTCCACAAGAGTTTTCTCCAATGCGACCAGCAGAATCATCAGATATAGAGAGAAATATCATCCTTGAGTTGGATCCCGAAGCAGAGAAATCCGCCCCTCTGAATTCCCTAGGCCAGAGTGAGGAAGCCGAAACTGAATTAGGTACAAATCATGGTGATGACCACCCTAGGGCAGGGTCCACCGAGCCAGAGCTCTCTATATCCCATATGCCCGGAGGGGCCCCCGTAACTGTTGCACCGCAGATGTACTCACCCCAACCCAGAAGGGAGATCAGGCCACCTGTAAGACTGACTTATGATTCTCCTGGGGTGTCGGCAGAAATCCCCATGGTTAGTGTAGCCAGGTGGGTGGTCCCCATGACACTAGACCTAGGGGAGCAAGGAAGGTGTGGGACAAGGTGTGGGACAATGTGGTGTACCAGTGCTTCTGTATGTGAAAATTGTATGTGCATTGGTTCAACTGTTCCCATGATGCTATGTACTTAGGGAGGAGGCATTTGTTAGTTTAGTATGTTTAAGATAGAGATGTTTCTGACAACATTCTGAAACATCAACTTCTTTACTAGGGGGATGATGTAACTCTGTATGGTGTATACCAGGGGTGCGCCAACTATTGTAGCTGCACCCCCCCCCCCGCTTGCTCCCCCCGGTGGTCGCGCCCCCCTTATCTCGTTTTCCAGCGTCAAATGACGCCGCAGGGTTATGTGACGTCATGTCGTGACCCCGCAGCGTCATTTGACACTGCATTGCCATGGCGACGGGTCGTGTGACGTCACGTCAAATGGTCCCACGGCGGTTGCCATGGTGACGTGTCACACCACGCATCTGAATCCCGGTTAGTGAGTTACAGAGGCCACACGCGATCTCCCAGCATTTAATTTAAATGCGTTGGGGAAGAGCGCGGGGCCTCTGCAACCGCCCGCGCCCCCCCAGGAAAATCTCAGTTTGCGCACCCCTGGTGTATACCATACTCAAATTATACTATACACTCACATTGCCCCCTGGAGGATTCCTCTCCAGTGTGACATGGCCACGTGACTCATGATAGATAGAGAAGCAGCCAATAGGAAAGGCTACGGAAGAGGGACTAAGAGGAGAGGAACATTTAAGAGGGTCTGCAACAGCAGGGGGGGCAATCCTGGGTGGAGCCTGAATGATCTCAGGACAGACTGGCTGAGACTTGGCGTCAGTCCACCCCATCATGGAGCAGAGATGACTACCGAGACACAAGTGATAGCAGTCACTGAGAGAGAGAGAGCTGAGGTGGTTGGTCAGAGTTTAGGACGAACCTGACCAATCGGGTTACAGGTGTCGTGAGTAACTAAAGAAGGTATCCTCCATTACAGAGAAGGGTACTGAAGGCTTTGCGAAGAACAGGTCTGCCACAGTTAATAAGATCTCCAACATTGTGCCAGCACTAATACCTGGGCCCCTCACAACACGGGGTCATGGGGACGGGAGAGACTTTGGTACACGACCTGTGCTGCGTTTCTAAACACAGTAATATTATATTCATGGTCCTCCGATTGAGGATCGCGGCTATGTCCGCATATCTGGGGTAATACGAGGTATATATAAATACGTTCGTTATGCAATGCCTGCTGCCGTGTCCTGTTATCCGACCTTTGGGCCACGTGCTCCGTACACGGGATAACACTGTTATAACGGGGAGTAGGACTTCGGCCCCCACCTTAGCGTATAGAAGTTAGTCTAAGGGAAAACAAAGAGGGGTTACATGTGTACGTCATTCTGTTTATGTAATATACATCACCCCGTGCCCCCATTGTACAGCGCTATGGAATATGTTTGCGCTTTACAAATAAACGATGATAATAATAATATGCAGGAATTCACTTATATATTTAGCAAAAAGGTATCAAGTCCATTTCTCAAAGTGCAGAGAGGATTTTTGACACTGTAAATAGTATCATTTTTCTTCCCATTTGCGGTCACTTTGTTTGTCTACGTTTGACATGTTAGCGTGGAGGTGCAGTAGGGGCAGTAGGTGCAGTAGGGGCAGTAGGTGCAGTCGGTGCAGTCGGGGCAGTAGGTGCAGTAGGTGCAGTAGGTGCAGTAGGCGCAGTAGGTGCAGTAGGTACAGTCGGTGCAGTAGGGGCAGTAGGTGCAGTAGGTGCAGTAGGTACAGTAGGGGCAGTAGGTGCAGTAGGTACAGTAGGGGCAGTAGGTACAGTAGGGGCAGTAGGTGCAGTAGGGGCAGTAGGGGCAGTAGTACAGTAGGTGCAGTAGGGGCAGTAGGGGCAGTAGGTACAGTAGGTGCAGTAGGGGCAGTAGGTGCAGTAGGGGCAGTAGGTGCAGTAGGTGCAGTAGGTGCAGTAGGTACAGTAGGTACAGTCGGTGCAGTAGGGGCAGTAGGTACAGTCGGTGCAGTAGGTGCAGTAGGTACAGTAGGTGCAGTAGGTGCAGTAGGTACAGTAGGGGCAGTATGGGCAGTAGGTGCAGTAGGGGCAGTCGGTGCAGTAGGGGCAGTAGGGGCAGTAGGGGCAGTAGGGGCAGTAGGTGCAGTCGGTGCAGTCGGGGCAGTAGGTGCATTGGTGCGTAGTGCATTAGTGCAGTAGGGGCGCTAGGTGCAGTAAAGGTTCATTAGGGTGCAGTAGGTGCAGTAGGTGCAGTAGTGCAGTAGTGCAGTAGGGGCAGTAGGGGCAGTAGGTACAGTAGGGGCAGTTAGGGGCGTAGGTGCAGTAGGGCAGTAGGTAGCAGTAGGGGCAGTTAGGGGCAGTTAGTGGCAGGTAGGGGCAGTAGGGCAGTAGTACAGTAGGTGACAGTAGGTGGCAGTAATGGGCCAGTATGTGCAGTAGGTTGCAGTAGGTGGCGAGTAGGTCAGTAGTGGCAGTATGGGCAGTATGTCAGTAGGGTCAGTAGGGGCAGTAGGTGCAGTAGTGCAGAGATGGGCAGTAGGGACAGTGGAGGGCAGTAGGTGCATGTAGGGGCAGTAGGTGCAGTGGGGGATTATGTGCCAGTAGGGGTGCAGTCGGTGCAGTCGGGGCAGTAGGTGCAGTTGGTGCAGTGGGCAGTAGGTGCAGTAGGGGGCAGTAGGTGTCAGTAGGTTTCAGTAGGTGCAGTAGGTGCAGTAGGTGCAGTATGTGCAGTAGGGGCAGTAGGGGCGTAGGTCAGTAGGGGCAGTTGGGGCAGTAGGTGCAGTAGGGGCAGTAGGTACAGTAGGGGCAGTTGGGGCAGTAGGTGCAGTAGGGGCAGTAGGGGCAGTAGTACAGTAGGTACAGTAGGTGCAGTATGGGCAGTAGGTGCAGTAGGTGCAGTAGGTGCAAGTAGGTGCAGTAGGTGCAGTAGGGCAGTAGGTCAGTAGGGTCGTAGGGGCAGTAGGTCAGTAGGGTCAGAAGGGGCAGTAGGTACAGTGGGGGAGTAGGTGCAGTAGGGGCAGTAGGTCAGTGGGGGCAGTAGGTGCAGTAGTGCAGTCGGTGCAGTAGGGGCAGTAGGTGCAGTAGGGGCAGTAGGTGCAGTAGGTGCAGTAGGTTCAGTAGGTGCGTAGGGGCGTAGGTACAGTAGGGGCAGTAGGTAAAGTAGGTGCAAGTAGGTGCAGTAGGTGCAGTAGTGCAGTAGGGGCAGTAGGGGCAGTAGGTACAGTAGGGGCAGTTGGGGCAGTAGGTGCAGTAGGTATGCAGTAGGGGCAGTAGCTACAGTAGGGGCAGTAGGTGCAGTAGGTACAGTAGGTACAGTAGGTGCAGTAGGTATAGTAGGTACCGTCGGTGCAGTAGGGGCAGTAGGTACAGTATGTGCAGTAGGTACAGTAGGTTCAGTAGGGGCAGTAGGTACAGTAGGTGCAGTAGGTACAGTAGGTGCAGTAGGTACAGTAGGTACATGGGGGGGTAGTACAGTAGGTGCAGTAGTACAGTAGGTACCATCGGGGCAGTAGGTACAGTAGGTGCAGTAGGTACGCAGTAGTGTTTCAGTAGGCAGGTGCAGTAGGGGCAGTAGGGCAGTCAGGTGCAGTAGGTACAGTAGGTGCAGAAGGTACAGTAGGTGCAGTAGGTTCAGTAGGTGCAGTAGGTGCAGTAGGTACAGTAGGGGCAGTAGGGGCAGTAGGTGCAGTAGGTGCAGAAGGTACAGTAGGTGCAGTAGGTTAGTAGGTGCAGTAGGTGCAGTAGGTCAGTAGGTACCATCGGGGCAGTAGGTACAGTAGGTGCGTAGGTACAGTAGGTTCAGTAGGTGCAGTAGGGGCAGTAGGGGCAGTAGGTGCAGTAGGTACAGTAGGTGCAGAAGGTACAGTAGGTGCAGTAGGTTCAGTAGGTACAGTAGGGGCAGTAGGGGCAGTAGGGGCAGTAGGGGCAGTAGGTACAGTAGGGGCAGTAGGTACAGTAGGGGCAGTAGGTTCAGTAGGTGCAGTAGTACAGTAGGTACAGTAGGTGCAGTAGGTACAGTAGGGGCAGTAGGTGCAGTAGGTACAGTAGGTGCAGAAGGTACAGTAGGGGCAGTAGGTGCAGTAGGTACAGTAGTACAGTAGGTACAGTAGGGTCAGTAGGTGCAGTGGTCACAGTAGTCAGTAGGTCCCAGTAGGTGCAGTAGGTGCGTATACAGTAGGGGCAGTAAGGTTCAGTAGGGGCAGTAGGTGCAGTAGGTGCAGTAGGGCAGTAGGGCAGTAGGTAGTAGGGGCAGTAGGGCAGTAGTGCTAAGGGGCGTAGGTGCAGTAGGGGCAGTAGGGCAGCATAGGGTGCAGTAGGGCAGTAGGTGCAGTAGGTACAGGTAGGGCAGTAGGTGCAGTAGTGGCAGACGGTGGTAATGTGCAGTAGGGGCAGTAGGGGCAGTAGGGGCAGTAGGTACAGTAGGGGCAGTTGGGGCAGTAGGTGCAGTAGGGGCAGTAGGTGCAGTAGGTGCAGTAGGTGCAGTAGGTGCCATTTGGAAATGTGTAGAGTGAGAGAGCAGATTTTCGGAACACGAGGTTACTGGAGGAAGGAAGTGTGTGGACACCAACTTCCATAATGCCAGCCCCACAGCTGACGCTTCTTAATAATGGACATTATGCATCAATTCCAGGGAGCTGTGTAACAAGGAGACAGAGCAGTCATGTATGTGCACTTCCATCACCCTCCCACCCTCACCCCCTCTCCCTCCCGCCTCTCCCTCCCCCTCTCCCTCCCGCCTCACACCCTCCCGCCTCTCCCCCCGCCTCCCCTCCCCGCTCACCCTCTCCCCTACCGCCTCTCCCTGCCGCCTCTCCCTCCCCGCCCTCCCCGCCTCACCCTCCCGCCTCTCCCTCCCCCTCCTCTCCCTCCCTCCGCCTCTCCTCCCGCCTCTCCCTGCCCCGCCTCTCCCTCCCGCCTCTCCCTCCCGCCTCACCCTCCCGTCTACCTGTCTCCGTTCGATTTTCTACCATTTTGTGATTTCTTTTTAAAGAAAAAGTTGAAACAAAGGCGTTTTGTTGATTTGGAGCCTAAAAAAAAAAAAAATACACTTCTCAATTTATGTGAATATTCATGAAATAACAAAACACAACATTAACTTTTTTTTTGCATATTCGTGGGAGTTGGTGTCAGGGTGCTTTTTAAGCAATATATTTGCTTATAATTCCTGTAAAGTTTAAAATACGTGTGGCTTTTCCGTCAGCTGCAAATGGCCAGATTTAACCCATTTTGCTCATTTAGGTTTTTCCCGTCTCTATGTACATCTCATAGTACAAACACAGGGGCAGCGCGAGAGCCACTCAGATAAGCATACCCTCCCCCCGGCTGTTTGCATCTGTTGCCTTCTCCTTAGCCTCTAAGATGGGGCAACTTCATATCTGCCAACTAACTGCAGGACAACCTTGTCATAGAGATCCCGTACTGTCTTCTGATCTTATTCTACTGTTACAAAGTTGCTATTAGGCCAACAAATGGGACACTGACTGGGCAAGGCACTTATCTCCCTGTGCCTCAGCACCAAAAACATAGATTGTAAGCTCCACGGGGCAGGGACTGTGTCTGCAACATGTTCTCTGTAAAGAGCGCTACGTAAAAAACTAGCAGCCTATACAAAGACATGCTATTATTTTATTATTATTATTATTATTATTATTAATACCAGCCAGGGCTGGATCGTTGTGATGCCTGGTGTTAATGATGGGTAATTGAATATGTGTAAGAGGGTGTGGTGAATCTGGAGTGACACACTTCACAATGTCCCACCCCAACAATTAGGGTGACTTGTAAGGTTTGCTGTGGCCTAGATCGCAAAACCTCTGATTATTTTCCACGAGGATCATGAAGAAAAAAAAAAAAAACAAACAAAAAAATAATTCTAACTTAACATTGCAACTGGCGTCTTTACCAACACGATTATACTTCAACCAACATGCGGCTTCTTTGTTTCTTGGAATCATTAGAGTTTTTGCTTTCAACTGGGGGGTAGTGAACGGGAGGCACCTGCCAATCAAGTGTTCTCCTGACCTTTACCCACCTATCCGTGGGCCTATAGGGGAGGACGCAGCGTACAGGGAGATTACACCATAGACAATGATCCAGCAAGGTCAACACCCCTGAAATTAGTCCGTGCGAATGGCTGTTTGGTAGGGAGACAATTGTGACTTTTAAGAGGGCTATCCCTGTATGTGGGTAACTGACGTGTACAAGAGATTTGGGCACACAATGGATCCGTCATTCTGGCATACAGCCATGAAACGTGCCCGAGCCAGTCCCGGATTTCCAGCATATCTGGGTCTGCAGGCAGATTGCTGAGGCCAGGCGTGCTGTTTCCATGATTGGGGGGTCACCGTTTTTGACCTTACCGCACTGCGTTGGTGAAAGGATGTGGTTCTCTCTCATAAGGTGCGGGCTACTGCAGTGGCCGGGCTCTCACTTCGGCCACGCAGTAACAAACAGGAGCTAGGTTATCCGCGGTTGCGTTTGTAACCTGGAAACGGTGTTTTATGCTAAAGTGTCTTGTGAATAGGCTCTGTAGATTAGAATGGCACCGAAGATTTCCCAGATTAAGAATACGTTCTACAACCCAACATAAACCAGGGCTTAGATAGTATCGAGCCAGCTAAAAAACGGCAGCGAAGTCACACTGTTATTTTTGTTGCTGAATTCAAGCTGTTTCATTGGACAATGTTGCTTCCTGTGTCTCTCTGCACCACAATCCCACATGCGTGGAGAGGTGGATGTGGACATGTTACCTGCCACACTACAGCACGTGACAGACCCTGATCATGCTGCAAGTACAGCAGCAGCAGCAGCAGCAGCGGCTGAACTCCAGCACCAGTTCCTGGGGCTAACAGTCCAGTCCAGGGCTGAGGCAAACAAGGGTCTCAAACTGAACCCTTCAAATCTCCTGGAAAAGATGGAATTGCAGTGGCCTGCTACATTGGCTCCCCTCCCCAACTCGTTCGCATTTGTTTAATTGTTTTTTTTGTGTGCTTATTTTATAAAGAGAACCCCCCCCGCCCCCTACACTCACGACTATTACTTATCACACTTGTGCTGTGTTTTTCTCCTCCGCATGTACTTCATTTGAAACGCTTGCGTCCGACTGATGTGAAACTCAGTAAACATGCTAAGATTTGTGCATCTTGGGAACATATATTCACGGCTGATAAGAGCCATTTGGGCTGCAAAGCCTGAGACATCAAACTCTATAAGATCCTTTGAATTGTTTCATATTTCGGATTTTACCTTTATCCTATTCAGTTTTCAGTTCTCTTGCTGTATTCGCTTACACACACTCTGTTGGAGCTAATCCATGGAACACCACCCTTCCAGTTAAAAGTAGTTCCTCGCATTCAGCTCTCCTGCTCAGTGCGTGACCTCCTGGCCTAACCCTCGCTTTCTTAACAACACGCTCCCCTTGCTCTTCATTGCAGATAACACTGATGTAGTTGATACATTTTTTGGTAATCTGATACAGCTGCAGAAGTGAATAATATGAAATATAAACCTGCAGAGCATCCTATGGATCACTGGTGTAATGCCACAAAGAATGTGTGTGTGTCACCATCTTCAGCTCCTTGTCGATCCAATGCTGAGAGGACGCACAATCAACAATCCCTCTCTACAATTGCATAAAGTGCAAATAAGTAATAGAACATATGAATAAATTGCTAATACAATTATATCCTACAATGTCCAGGGAGTTAACCCAGTGTGTTTTGCTGAAGCAGCTTCTTCAGGGATGTTGTTGTCATCCTCGTATCTCCTTCCTATGTAGGCTTATCAATGAAGCTAATTGCTATGGGAATTACTGGGAGTTAGAGGCGCTACCAATTATATATCATAAAATGCACCACAAATATCTTTAATATAAGTCATCACAAACAAAAACCTAACTAAACCTAACAAAATATCAAAAGAGGTACATTTAACCATAAAATCGAAATCTGCATGGATGGATAGATGGATAGATGATAGATAGATGGATAGACTGTATATACAGTTGTGTGAAAAAGAAAGTACAACCCCTCTTTGAATTCTATGGTTTTAAAATTCAGGACATAATACAATTATCTGTTCCTTAGCAGGTCTAAAAATTATGTAAATACAACCTCAGATGACACAACACATGACATATTACACTACGGTGTCATGGATTTATTTAACAAAAATAAAGCCAAAATGGAGAAGCTATGTGTGAATAACTAAGTATACCTTATTGATTCATAGCTTTTAGAATCACCTTAGCACGATAACGTGAAGTAATCGTTTTCTGTATGACTTATCAGTCTCTCACATCGTTGGAGGAATTTTGGCCCACTTTCTTTACAACGTTTGCTTCAGTTCATTGAGGTTTGTGGCATTTGTTTATGCACAGCTCTCTTAAGGTCCAGCCACGACTGTCAATCGGGTTGAGGTCTGGACTTTGACTGGGCCATTGCAACACCCTTGATTCTTTTCTTTTTCAGCCATTCTGTTGTAATTGCTAGTGTGCTTGGGATCATTTGTCCTGTTGCATGACCCATTTCAGCCACGCTTTAGCTGTCGGACACATGGCCTCACTTTGACTAGAATACTTTGGTAAACAAGGAGTTCATGGTCGCTCAATGCCTGGAAGGTTCCCAGTCCTGTGGCTGCAAAACAAGCCCAAACATCACCCCTCCACCACCGTGCTTGAAAGTTGGTATGATTTTTGTGCTGTGGCTGTGTTTGTTTTCGCCAAATGGTGGCGCTGTGCATTATGGCCCAAACATCTCCACTTTGGTCTTGTCTGTCCAAAGGACATTGTTCCATAAGTCTTGTGGTTTGTTCAGATGCAACTTTGCAAACCTAAGCCGTGCTGCTAGGTTCTTTTTAGAGAGACGAGGCTTTCTCCTGGCAACCCTTCCAAACAAACCATACTTGTTCAGTCTTTTTCTAATTGTACTGTCATGAACTTTAACATTTAACATGCTAACTGAGGCCTATAGAGTCTGAGATGTAACTCTTGGGTATTTTTCAATTTCTTAGAGCATTGCACGGTCTGAGCTTGGGGTGAATTTGCTGGGACGTCCACTCCTGGGAAGATTGGCTGATTTAAAAAGGAATGTATTTTGATATGACACGTTCTGAAGATTAGGCGTCTTTAATGAGTGTTTCAATAGAAATATCAAGAAATTCCAAATCAGGAAGAACATTTAGTGAGTTTTTGCTAAAAATGCACCTAATGAGTTTTACCTGTATAGCGACGATATATTTGTGTATGTGTGAGAGGATAGGGTCCCGAAGAGGCAGTATTTTATGTATATGTGTGTCCTTAGGGGTGTTACAAATATAAAACTCAGTCCTGAAGAGCGAAGGCGGTTGCCATGTCCAAACTCGGGAAATCGTACTGGCAGGAGGTCCTAGGTCTGCTTCTAAGAACCTCTATGGATTCATATTAACTGGACACGACATTGGGAAGATATTATGGTTATAATTATGAATCAATTTAATAGTGTCTAATCATAACTTTTTATTTTCATGGTAATTGTTCCTGTGCAATAAAGGTACATTCCTGTCCACCCTGGTGTCGTGTTCTTTGGGTCTGGCTCCTGCCTCTCTCTGGGTGGGAATCCATAAACAGTAAGGCTTGGATGTCCCAAACGTACCTCTGGAGGCCGCCGCCGCAGCTTGGCTCTTCAGGCAGCGTTCCTCCAAGTGGGTAGGGGCTGCTGGGCTCCTCTACACACTGCTAGGATTGTTCCCTGGGGGTCTCTCTCCAAAGAGACCCACCCCCACGATGAAGGGTCAGGGATCTGTAGGGACTCGGCCACTGGACCACAGCGAAGACAGTGATGATGAAAACCCCAAAGACCCTACTCCCTCCTATTCCCAAAACATGCGTGCGTCCCATAGCATTACCCCAGACTCCGAAGCCTTCTAATTCCTCCCCTATTTACATTTCCTGCTTACTTTGCTATGTTACAGTAACCATTTGCATCACACTAATGCACATCTGTATATCCAGTCTTCAGAAACGGTAAGCTCTCGAGGTGAGGGCCCTCATTACCTCTCTGTTTGTCCTTATTTGTACGTACCTCTGTCCATGTAATGATCAGATCTCTGTACCCAGCCATTGTACCGCGCTGCGGCATATGCAGGCGCTTTACAAATAAACACTATTAATATGAAGTGTTGTGAATATACGGCATGATTCTTGTGCCTGGAGAAAGGACATTAGTGAAAGCTTGCACTCTATTAAAAAAACTTCAGTTAGTCATTAAAGAGACGATCCAAGCGGCTCTAAAAAAAAATCTTATTTTGTTTGAATATAAACAACATTTGATTATCTTAATTGAAAACTAATTACCTAAGCTGCCGATTGATTCATTCTCCTGTAAGCGATCAGCAAAGATCTTGCTTCCCAGGTTCACTAAATGGCCGCCTTTCGGTTTCTATCAATCCTTCACTCAGTGTAACTCAGCAGCTACAATGTATTCTTATATTACTAAGGTAACATTATCTATTGTTACAGTTTGCAGCTCAAACTGCTGGGAACATTGGCAACACATGATCACAAACAGGAAAGTGTTACAAATATCTTGCACTGCTGGGGACGTGTGCAAAAACGTGCGTAAAAGTTATTTTTAGATTATCTTTCACGTCATAAACCTCTTGGATCAGGGGGATCTCTAGCTTCGGTGTGTATTAACTCTGACGGTGTCCGAAGAACCCAGTGATGCACTGGCAGCAAAACGGTTAATGTTATTTTATCTTCCCATTATATTTTGGCAATATGAAAATATTAGAACCTTAGAAATATATGTATATTTTTTAAATGGCGTCACCATTATTAACCTAATGATAAAAATATTAATAATAATAATACCAAATGGCAATTTCGCAAGACTAAAATCAGTGACCCATATATCGCATTCTTAGGGAACAGTACAGGTTTTTACCACAAGGCACCACTTATATCTATGAGGCCTGAGTATTAAGATCATATTTCAACTTTTTTTGTACATCAACATTTGTGTGCTAAAAAGCAGCACAAACCTTCCTAAAATGGACCTTGTATGTATGAAAGCGGCATACATACGACACATCAATTGTTGTTTGAAATTATTTTTGATGCATCCGGTCATGTGCAATACCTGATGGATATCATTGAAATGTGAAACACAATTGTGTGTATTTTTATTTGCAACCAGTATTAGTAAACATAAAATGTCTTGTATATAAGGCCGCGTCCATGTTTAGTGCTTGCAGGCGGAGGCGCGCTGAGGCGCGCTTCCGCTCGGCACTGAGCCCCTACAGCCGCAATGAGAGCGGCTTTAGTAGGGGCTCGCCTAGCAAGCGTGCGGAAGCGCAGGTCTTAGGAAAATTTTACATTTTTCCGCTTGCCGGAGCGCAGGGCCGGTCACGTGAGCGGTTCGCCCAATGAGGGCGAACCAGCTCCGTGACGTCACTGGCCCGCCCCCGACACGCCCCCGGACGGCGCGCGGACCAAGGCCAGGGAAAGCACCCGCTTTCCCTCAGCCTAGGCGCGCCTCAGCAAGCAAGAAGACACCCTGGACACAGCCTAATGTATATTCCTGTTCACTTAATGTAACTATGTATGTGTAACCATGTATTTGTCATCATAACTCTGAGCCCAGGACATACATGAAAACGAGACGTAACTCTCAATGTGTTCATCATCTTATCCGTTCAGTCGAGTACGGCTCTCGCCCACTCTATTAGGGTTGCCAGGTGACTTCTCCAAAAATACCTGACTCAATGGTAAAAGGTGCGTCAGGTCACTATGTCCAGGGAGAAAAATACCGGACACATAGATGTCCAGTATTACAGTACCTCTCATTTTTTACCGGACAGCGTGTCCAAATAGTGGACAGTCCGGTTCAATACCGGACACCTGGCAACCCTACGCTCTATGGATCACTGTGCTCCATGTCCTCCGATCTCTCACGGCTTCTTTCACTTCTGCTATGTTCAGTCCAGCATCTTTCTTGACGGTATCTAGCCAGCGAGTTCTTGGACGGCCTCTTCCTCTTTTACCACCAGTCATTCCATGCATGGCGTCCTTCTCAAGCGACGCGCTTCGCAATGTATTACTTCCTGGTAGCACATTTTATAAATAAATAGTGTCATATTATACATAACAGCCATACTGTGGAAGTAATACATTTTAGTAAGATATATAATGAAACATCCGCGCGTCAAACATGCATTTTGGGGTTGATGCATAGTAACGTAATTCCGCGCCGACGCGTTTAACAGGCTGTTTAGGATTTTGATGCACAATGCCGACACGTCTTTATTTAGTACATATCATTTACATGGGCACCCCTCGCAAATTCCGGCGCAACAACGGAAAAGAAAACGCCCTTTGTGACGCTGTTTGGCGCAGAAAGATTTTAAGGTTCGTACATCGCGAACACGAGATTTCCCTGCGCCAACGTGGAGCCAGAGCAATCCTTTGAGACAAGAAAATAAGTTCCTATGAGGATGAAAATCAGTGAGATTGACTTATCTGTCAATCATATATGTTGACACTATAACAAATAAGACTGAAAGGGAGTGGAAAGACTACAACCCCCAGAAGGCTCCGCAGCAACCGCCATCTTGTAAGGGGGCGGGGCTACGTCCAGGCTCGCGCAGCTGAGCACCTCGCGCGCGTGAAAGGAGGGCGGGGTTTTCCTGCCCCTCCCCCCTAGAGCGAGGCTTGACACGCAGCTCGCCCCGCCCACTCTCCTGTGGCCCCGCCTCTTCTGTTTTTAAGTGTTCCTCCGCGGCCGGCGCGTCACTCTGTGGCAGATCACGTGACGGCGGCGCTCGGAGGAGTCGGTTATATGTTAGTTTGAGGTCCTCACAGGGGGTCGGTGACCGGAGGAGGAGGAATCGGGGCTGGGGGGGGCATTGCGAGCGAGGCCCGGCCCCCAGCCGTAGGCACACCGAGCGGGGCCCGTTAACCCCCCTCACTGGATCACTGAGGCGGATCCGCGGCCTCTCTCCCGCAGGCCTCGGTCTGTTTGTCCGGCGGTGAGGGGAGGACCCCCCCCGGGGGGGAGGTGCAGACATGTCCTCTCCCAGCCCGGGAAAGAGGCGGATGGACACAGATGTGGTCAAACTGTATCCTGACCGAGGGGATCAGGGGGGGGGGGGGAGGGGGGTAGGGGGGACACAGGGGAGGAGTGGGGGGACAAGGGGAGGAGTGGGGGGACACAGTGCTGGGGCTAGGGGGGGGACAGTGCTGGGGCTAGGGGGGGACGACGACACAGTGCTGGGGCTAGTGCGGGACACAGTGCTGGGGTTAGGGGGGGACACAGTGCTGGGGCCTAGAGAGGGACTGAGACGTGTTGTGGAATGAACCCCGAGCCGTTTAATAATAATATATATGTTCTATATAGTGCACTTATACAGGGGGGTATGTAGGTGTTTGTGGTTTCAGTGGGTATAACAATGTGTTTATTTTCACATATATGGCTGCAATATGGTTATGCTTCTAGTTTAATGGTGCCGTTTTATGTTGTTCAAAACAAACTTGTGCCTAATGCTGCGAGTTGTGTATGTAACTGTGTATATTTGTATGTGTGTATATTTGTGTAGTGTTGGCCTTTGGAAAGCCTCTTATTTCCCAAAGGAAAAAAAAATGACAACCCCCTGGATAAGAGGGAGGGGGGGGGGGTGGGGGCTTGTGCAAACATTCTATTTATTTATATTTATTTATAAAACTGTTTTTACTAGGAAGTAATACTTTGAGTTTACCTCTCGTTTTCAAGTATGTTTCAGACATGGAGGCTTCAGTTGTTTATCTCTTGGCTTGGCAGGGAATGGAGGTTGTTGTGATGGTGGTTTTGTGCCACGAACAATTTCTTGTGTGTATATATGTATATAGGTGTGTGTATATATATATAGATCTATATCTCCTCATTTCCTGGTGGAGAATGCTCCCCCCCCCCCCCCCCAACAACTAGGACCACTCTCCAGGGTTTGGTTTCTTGGCATTCCCAGCCTGATCCTGCAGACCCCTTTGTGTTCAAGGTGTGTTTTGTGCATCTTTTCAGGGCAGTTTTTGGATCAAAAGACTCGTTTTATATTTGTAAACAATAAAACCTTAAACATTCCTGTTTTAATGTGACTGTTGGTATCCACAGAACGTGGATCGGCACCCATATGGTGGCCTGGCTTCTGATTTTTCTTTTCTGAAAGTCGGTGATGTCATTTCTTTCTCTTTTCTTCTCGAGTTCTCCCTAATCCTAATGGTGTCTCTGCCTCGGTTTTATTGTACGACTGCAGACAAAAGGCTGCAATCTTTGGGTTTCATGCTGGTTTTAGTTTGGACTGATAGGAAATGACAACAGGCTGTTGCAGACGATCAATGTTATGCTTGTTTAAAATCTATCTTCATTTTCATAATGAAAGCCCATGTATCGGGGCTCAGAATGACATCTGTGTGCAATGTGTTGCAGTTTCTTCTGGCTCTACGTGTCTAAATCAGGCCTGTAATGAGTTACAATAGCACGGCTTAGTTGAATACAAAATATATGGAGTATAAAAAAAAGCCACTGCAGTTTCTTTGTTATTCTTCTGCTCCAGACAAGAACCGGAGTTCAGAAAGTGTCGTTGCTTTAGTTAAACACCTCGAATCCCATTGGAGGTGTCAGATCTGCATTGCAGGCCTCAGCAGCCGATAAAGGGTCATTTGTCTTGCCGTGCTTGGTAACAGGAACCGGGAAAAGGGGATACATATTTCTGTTTTTAACTCTAGTATTCCACCTGTGTTTGTCGAACGCAGGTGTGGGCTACTCCCTGCCCTCAAAGGCCCCCAACAGGCCAGGTTTTCAGGATATCCCTGCTAGACTGAGCCATCTGAGCTGAAGCAGGCATATCCTGAAAACGTGGCCTGTTTGGTGGCCAATGAGGAATGGAGTCCTGTCTAAGTTCTCATGTGGATCATAAACAAAGGCATTGGCACTGTGACACATCCACGGTCCCCCACCCTTATTGTAAGGTTATTTTTCTGTAATGAAGCAGCTTGACACCTTAATATATGTGGGCGCTGGTGTTCAGAGCCGATCAGTTTCAGTGGGACTGACAGGCTCCTGTGGAGCTACAGGGGCTGCAGGATGGGGTTGGTCTTCATGGTGAAGTGGAGAAGTTTTGCAGGATTTTGCTCTCCCTTCCCCCAATCCTCCCACTTTTTTCTTCTCTCTTTCCCATGTTTACTTTGCCTTAGAAGTCCACCTCCCCACTGGTAATCCCTGGGTGGACTTGTAGTGCAGGGGTGGGGGACATCGGAGGTTTTTGTTTTCTGCCTGCAAGGTTTTGAAGTCAGTGGGTGAGCCAAGATCCCAAGCCGATCCCTAAAATCCCAAGCCGATCCCTAAGATCCCACTGATCTCCTCCTCGGTGAAGGAGTGTTGTTAATCATGTGCTGTTGGAGCAGTGGCCGAGCTGTCTGGAGGAATGTGGCTCTGGCCTTCTTCCCCAGTCCTATCCCCCTCAGTCAGGGTCAGGGAGACCAGGCCCAAATCTCACTCCATTCCACCACCACTGGCCTCAGACACCAGCTGAGCAGCACTCACTGAGCATTAGTAAACCTAGTTGGATTATCGTCGCCTGTAGTCACCCTTGGGGGTCCCTTGGATTTCTGCAGGAGTGGCAATCTGTTGCAGCCCCCCCCTGACCATGCGTGGGTTAAACCCTAGGCCCATTTAACGCTGCCGTTGTGTAACCAGAGGAAGGGTTTTGGGCTGGGTAGTGACAGCCAGCCTGCAGAAACTCTGAGTCAGTGCTGTCCCCCTCCCAGCCAGCCACGTTGTTCATGCATTTCACCTCTGGCATCATTTATATTGTACATCTGATATGTCACGTCCCTTCCAGGGGGGGTTCAATGTCTGGGTGTGATTGACAGGATCCCAGATCACTCCCTGCTGAACCCTTGCATATTTGGGGGGGATAAATGCATGTAGTGTTGTGCTCCTCCAGTGCTGGGGAAGCCCTGCAGTCCCGTCCCCCCACCCCCCATTACTTCCTGACACTGTTGCATTCTCCCCTAGCACAGTGCTGCTGAGCTGCTTGTTTTGTCAGCTAGGCTGGCATGTGATTGGCTGCCCTGTTGCTACCCGGAAGCAGGAGAGGGGCGGGACCAGCCGAACAGCTGATGAAGTGACAAAGGAACATGTTTATATACAGAGGCTGGGAGGGCCTGTACTATGCAGATCAGCCACACAGAACCCAGTGACCCCAGAGCTGCCAATATGTCACCCTTTCACTGCCATCTACACGCGCACGCATCTACACGCGCACGCATCTACACGCGCACGCATCTACACGCGCACGTTAACCTTTATTGGGAAGAGATGGGAGCAGGATGAGGACACGTTAACCTTTATTGGGAAGAGACGGGAGCAGGATGAGGACACGTTAACCTTTATTGGGAAGAGATGGGAGCAGGATGAGGACACGTTAACCTTTATTGGGAAGAGATGGGAGCAGGATGAGGACACGTTAACCTTTTATTGGGAAGAGATGGGAGCAGGATGTGGACACGTTAACCTTTATTGGGAAGAGATGAGGACACGTTAACCTTTATTGGGAAGAGATGGGAGCAGGATGAGGACATGTTAACCTTTATTGGGAAGAGATGGGAGCAGGATGAGGACACGTTAACCTTTATTGGGAAGAGATGGGAGCAGGATGAGGACACGTTAACCTTATGCGTAAACCTCCCCAACCAAGCCATGAACCATCGCTAATGAGCGCTCTTCCTCACTTTATACCACGATGACTCCCTCATAGGATACTGAAATGGGGCAGGCAACTCCGGTCCTCAAGCGCCACCAACAGGATGTTCAGGATATCCCTGCTTCAGCACAGGTGGTGCAGTTTTCGACAACCACTGAGCCACCTGTGCTGAAGCAGGGATATCCTGAACCTGACCTGGTGGTGACCCTTGAGGACTGCCGTTGCCCACCTCTGATACAGAGCCATGACCATGTAATCATGTTAATGAGTTTGAAAACAGACGTGTAAACTACACACAATATTCAGGGGTTTATTCAACCACTCTACTAACGATGGGGTCATACGTGCCCGTTAGTTACTGATTAGTCGCCGGTAAGAAGCTGCCCATGTGCTGTCCTCGCCCCCTGCAGGAGCTCTCGCCAGTGGTTATTGTGAATACAGAGCTTCTCCCCGGAGCTGCGGGCACGGCCTCCAGGAAGGTACCCCAAATAATCACGCATGCAACTTAGCCGGCGTATAGCCATGGGAGAGCGTGTCCCTGACATGGAAAACCCCGACCCGTGTAAATCATGCAAGGCTTGAAACGGACACGCCAATTCTACCCAAATGTTATATGTGACCGACCAGTAAGTGTGCCTGTGTATGCAGTGCCTGGGAAGGCTTTCATGCAGTCTTTGCCCCGCAGTCTTTGCCCCGCAGTCTTTGCCCCGCAGTCTTTGCCCCGCAGTCTTTGCCCCGCAGTCTTTGCCCCGCAGTCTTTGCCCCGCAGTCTTTGCCCCAGATTTCTGCAATACAGGGGAGCAGCTGAAGTGCAGTTATCTTAAAACATATGAGATGAATAAAACATTTGTTGTGCTGTAACGCTTTCACAGCACAGAAGCGTTTTCTGGTTGCTTGGGATGTGTGTTGTGTGCGTTGATAGAGCCATGTGCTGTGCAATGCTTTGCTACTATCTCTGGCAGTGAATAGGGTTTTAAACTTGGTGGTACTTTTTTTGTTGCTTTTCTGGACTACTGCCCCCTAGTACTAAGTGATCCAGTGGCAGGGGTACTCTAATGTAGCAATAGATTGGTGCCAGAGATAGTGCTGATTGAAATCCCATTGCCGGGCCTCCTTGTGACTTTTTGAAAGTTACTTTACCTCCCTGTGCCTCCGGCCCCAGACATTGGACAGAACCTCATCGGGCCGGGCTTGCGCCTGCAGAAATCTGTGGACACGGGCAATGCTGTCTAAGTGAATACATGAGGCGTTTCAATCCCGGTTCAGGTAAGCTTTAAAAATACCATTGTTTGGGGAATTGCTGCTTGAACAAGTTCAGTGTGATGTCATTATGAGGAGCAGGAAGTACCTCCCAGCGCATGAGACCTCTTTGGCTTGTAGAGCCATCAGTCATTGCTTGGCTTCCCGAAGTCGCACCCCACAATGGCTTGCATAGTGCTATGAAAGGCATTATGGGGCGCAGCTTGGGAAGCAGAGCAGTGATTGACAGCTCTGGTTCTGCAGCAACAGCGTTCTTTAAGCTTTCACCCGTCTCCTGCAATTTTCCATTCGCCCCGGGCGAGTGGGTGTTTTGAGTCTTGCACATCGGCATACGTACATATATTCAGAAACACAGATGCACACTGACCTACCGACAGACCTGCCTAGAAACTCACAAATGCATAAGTAAGCACAAACATGCATAGGCACAGACATAAGAAGTCCTACACATCCAACACACACATGCATAGATAAGCTGACACACAGGGCCCGTCCCACTCCCCCTTCTCACTCCGTGCCCTGTCCACAGAACCAAGCTCTGTTGTTCTGCGTTCGGACGTGACCGGCCAGCGACTCCCCGTCTCACCAGGTCTCCCTGCACTGAATGGGAGATGGGGTGCTCTCGTAGTGTCACTGCTGGTTTGCATCTGATGGTTAGAGATCAGTGTGGCCGCGCTCTGTAGGCAGGAGACGGCGAGGTGGTGTTTTGGCCGGACAGCTTTGGAAGGCACATGGAGACGTGTTGGCAGGAGGGTAATAGCCGCCTGCCGTAGTCCGATGGCAAGCTGCACTTTCGAACCACCCGGTTATCTTGTAAACTGGCACGGTGTGAGGGCTCGTTCATCACTGCATGTTTTACAAAGATAAAGACATTTTGGAACAGGTGGTGCTGTACATAAACACACTTCAGGCTTCTAACATACAGCCACACGTCGTATTGATTTCAGAACACAAGTGCTACATCAGACTGCAACATTTACAGTTTAGACATGCAAATAAAATTAATTGGGGCCTCTTGCTTGAGAGTTTACACACTATGTGATGGCGCAGTCCCTCCATCCTGGCTTTCCTTTGCTGATGCTCTAGATCAGTGTTTTTCAACTATTTGTGCGTCTGAGATCAGGGAACCTATTAGAGAGGGTTGGGGTTCCTTACAATGCATCTGATGTCAGATGCACTATTAGAGAGTTGGGGTTCCACAGAATTTCACCATATAATTATAGGGTTCCATAGCCAAAAAGGGTAGCTGTATTCGGCACAAACGAGACATACAATCGGTTATGAGGCTGGAGTTGGTAAAATATGGTCAATCCTTCTTGCCCCCATTTTGACCCCTCTGACTTTAAATCTTTGTCAGCTTGAGGTTTTTGGCCCTCCATTTGGGGAGCCAATTTAAAAAGCATCTGTGGAAGAAAGTCTGCACAGAATGTAACAGCAGTACATGTCATTATATACCCCACACGCCACAGAGCTGCTTCAAGTGAAGGGAGCTGAATAAATGCCTTAGGGACCATTTCCAGATACGCCTTGTTCTTCTGCACTGCACATCCCTAGAACACAAACGAACATCTGATATGAATCGCAGGGGCTTCATTTCAGTTTTTTTGTAGGGTGGATGTGTTTGATCGGTGGGCGTCCAGGGAGCAGTTCTTTGAAGCTCATTAGAACGTAAACATTACAGCAGGACTCCTTAACTGGCGTTGGTGGGCTACAACAGGTCACAAAGGGCCTTGATGTGACCCTTGTACTCTCCGTGGTCATGTCATACAAGTTGCTTAAGCATCTAAATGCAGCTTTTTCTCAAACTCCCTTGTAATGTAAGCTAATGTAAATGTATGTGGTACAGAGGTTATAAATGCTTGTAAAATGTTTAAATATAATTTTTCATGCATCAAATTGGATTACAACAGGCCCTCCTGCTCCTAAACGTTATCTGATCTGGGCCCCTGGAACAAATAGTTGAAGATCTCTGCTTTAGAGTGAGTATTTTATGTGATTCTTTGTTTTTAAGTCAAAGCTCGGGTAGGTGTACTAATTAGAGTAAGAAATGTTTAACTCCATAAAGTACTGTAAATTATAAAAGATAAAGCACGTTTCACAAAACCCCAGTATCCGCCATTTTTAGAGGCCCACCAAGATCATTTTAAGTTGGCAAATCTCGCAATAAAATTTGAATCTGCCATGTGGGCCAGTACTTTTAACGGGTTACTATTATGGTTTGCAATGGTATTGTTAAATTGTGATCGCAGTGATCAGTAGCCGTCGGTACAGGACTGCAATGCAGCTTTATTTGCACCTCTTCCAATGAAAGTTTGAAACCATTGGAAGTGTGTAGTCCTACTGAGCATTGATTGTAATGGAGCATTTTCATTATAAGGAGGATTATCCTAAATAGCAACTGGCACCTTAAGTTGTGAGTTTCAGAGCAGGTGTTTCGGAGAACCTGATGCCCCTTTAATAGCCGATTCATCATTTGGAGGTCTCCTGGTGAATACCTTCAGAACAGCAGCTCTGCTTGGATATTGTCCTAATTTGGTCATCCTGCCCATAGCACCAATGACAGCGGAGTTAAAGCAGTGACAAGCTGATATAGCTCTAAGCTAGCAATGTATCAGCACGGGTTTTGCCCACCAGCTTCTCATTTTAGACCTGATTGCTTTCATACACCACGTGAAAACTGGCTTGCTGCTAACGGATGGGTTTTGATCAGTAAATGTTGGCTTTGGCCTGTATTAACGGACTGTGTAGTTTAGAATGAGTTATTTCCCCTCATTCCCGAGGTTGTCAGCTTTGTAGCGTTTTAATTGCGTATGTGCGTGCAATGTTAGCCAAGGTCAAAAGCAAGGTTTATATTAACCCTTTAGCTGCTGAAAGCCAGCGAGGTGCCTTGTCCTTTCTGTTGGATCTAGTTGCAGGCGACGGAGAAGCTGTTGGAAGCTTTGATTACTGTAGGTTTGTTACATAGTGTTGGAACCAGCGGAGAGATTGTGGTGTTGACCGTTCAGAGTTGTTTGTTACCACAAGTCAATAAGCTGGGATGGTGGCAACAAGGACCTTTCAATATATTTTGTGGGGGAAATGGCCTTTAATCTCTGTTTTGCCTTATGATGTGCTTGTAACCCCTCTGCTGCCATTGTGGCAGTGAAGGATTTAATCTCGACTTAAGAGATGTTTTCATCAGCAAAGAATAGGGGTTAAAATAGTTTGTGTTCAGGCTCCTGCAGCAGCAGTTTGGTGAGAGGACCCTGCAGACGCTGTGTGCTAGAACTGAAATAAACAGGTGCTGCATAATCCTATTCCGTGTGAAACCACCTTGCTGGTAACCTGCTCTCAGTAATACTTCCTGATCCGCTTCCTCTGATCTTACCAAGCAAGCATTGGGCCCAAGTAAGATGAACAGGGGCTTGACCTTCTAGATGTGTAATCTGAGGCCTGAAACTACTATACCACACGATGATTACGTGTACATAACGCTTCTGCCTGCTAAAGTTCATGGGCGGGTTTACGCACCAATACTCTTCACTCTTACCAAGTACATTTATTTGTGGTAAATAATTTTTTGAAGAAAATTGGCTTTTCTGCACCAGCAGTGCACTAGCCGTGCAGAACAGTTTCAGACACCTAATGCTTCTGTTCATTGCAGTAGAGTAAAACAATAGGTTAGGTAGAAAACACTTGTTATACGTAGAGTTGAACATCTAATTGGGCAAGATAAACCCCTTTATTTATATATACATTTCTCAATTCTCTCGCGGGTAAAGAAATTCCCTTCTCCAGTAATGGCAATCATGTCAGAGCTTCGCTTAAGTCTGAACTGTTTCGGCATACAGTTGTATACGTTTCCATGCTAAAAAATGTCTGACCTCCTTTAAGATATCGACTGCATCTGCCATCACTCTATGGGTAGTGAATTCCACGCCCTGTGCGCTTACTCTAAAGAACTTGCCTTTGTTGTTGGTGAACTTGCTTTTCCTTTTAAGTCAATGTCTTATTTGTACTGTTGGGATGAAACCGTCCCTGGAAAGTTCATTGTTTTGACCTTTGATAGATCTGTTAGTACAAGTCATATCCCCTTTAAGAATGATTTATTGGTAAAATGTGTGTAATGTAGATCAGGAGTGCGCAAACTGGCACGCTGTACCAGGGGGGCGCGGCGGTTACAGAGGTCCCACGCGCTCTTCCACAAGGCATTTAAATTACATGCCGGGGGATCGCGTGATGTCTCTGTAACTTCCTTGGCTTTGTCTTCGGCAACGGAGCGTCATTCGACGCTGAAGACAAGGCAAGGAGGGGGGAGAGCAGGCAGGGAGGCGCAGACTGAAATGTTTGCGCACCCCTGATGTAGATGGTTCTTTTAAATCAGACCTTACATTCACTTGATTGATTTGTTGGTTCAGCTCTGCTCTTATTACAGTTACATTATGCATTTTAAGTGGAGGTTCCCAAAACTGTACTCCATAAGTGTGTGGATTTTATTCTGTGGCAAAATGATGCTCTCGTGTTTTATGAATTTGCAGCTACTGCCTGACATTGAGCACACATGCTAAGCCTGCTTTCTCAAAGTATTCCTAAATCCTTCTTCAAGGATTTGACCTTATTTTGGTCTGTTTACTTTGTAGGTAACATGCTCATTTTCGCTTTGCGAAGCCTGCCACTTCACCTCATGAGAAAAAACTGCTGGTGGCAGTCAAGTGACCCCTGCTGAATCGACATGACCTCCCAAAGCTGGAGGTCTGGTGGCACTGACCAGGTTAAAACCAGACCAATTACTAAAAGTAGATGTTTGTTGTGGGCAATGTTGTTTGTAAAGAAGTAGTCCCCAAGCATTCTAGGGGCTGTGTCACGGGAGACCAGGTATTTACAACTTTTTACCGGGATCATTCACTGAGCAAAAAAAAGTTAGTAAAACAAATTGTCATTTATTCCATTGAAACAGACGCACACACAGTGGATTACAAAATACAGAAGAAAACACACTTACTGGGGGTCTGGGCTACAAAACGAAACTTTCCAAGGTAAAATAGAACAGAAAACAAAGTCTATAGGTTGAACAGGACTTGGCCGAAAATGTCCTGGAACTGAAATGGGCATGAAGTTCCTGACGCCACCGCTCTTCCGGAGGTGTTGAAACCCCTTGACCGGGGTTAAGTCCCAAACTTCCTGGAACTCTTTTCGGCTTGCAATCCTAGCCACGACCGCTACGTCCAATTCTCCGAACTTGACCCCTGAAAAGTGGGACTTAAAAAAAATTCTCGCCAAGCAATTTCTGAAGCCGGCTCGCTGCTATTTCTCCGAGAGCATCTTTTGGTCGTTTCAAATTTGCCACTGCTGTCCTGGCGCTTAGAATCTGGGTGAATCTCTTGTCCGGATTAGCTGAGGGTTTCTTATAGTGTTTCAGAGTTCATTCATGAAATACTGCAGCCAATCCGAGTGTGGGAAGAATCCTACCAGAGCACTGCCAGTTTATCTAAGCCAGGCAAGCGTAGATTCAGATTCTGGCAAGGGCATGCGCCAACCTGGCACCTCTGCCACTTGTCAGGCAGAAGCCACCCGTGGAGTCCGATGACCATTCATCCCAGGACGTGAGTACTTGAGGCTAACTCCGCTGCCCAAATGGCTCACACCTGGCAAACTTTGAGGCTTTCATGTCCGGGACCCGAGCAGATTTGAAGCTACCAAACTTGGTAAGCCACGTGTTCTCTGGAATCGTGTCCCTGGAAGTCCCTGCTCATATACCGTGCACAAGTATTTATACACTTTACACATACCTGTTTAATAAAATATGCTTTTACACTGCTTTAACCGTTCTGGGGATACCTTGCACCCCTATGCCCCATTTACCTTTCTGGTCTGTGCTGAAGTAGGGAATCCTAGCGGTGAGTCGCGCAAGCGGTTCCAAGGCAGCATTTTGACCGGAGCATTGTGCCTCTGTATATGGGATTCCGACCTGATTCCCGGGTACATTTTTGGGGTATCCAGCAATTCTGCACCCTGACTACCTAGGCACAATCTGAGAAGACTTTCTCTTGCCAACCCAGCCTGAAACTCCTAGCCCAGCGATCTCTGCTTGCTGGCACACCTGGAAAGGTAAAACACAGAAAATTCTGTGTCGCATAATTTTACACAATGCATTTACAACACTGGGCTCAAGAGCTGACACTCCCGAACCCCAATATATGGATCAGGGGTAACCAAGTGATCGTAACCTTTACCTCACCGTCACAGGATGAGGAAACCAAACACTTCAGTGTAACCTTTTTGACTTAAAGGAGCAATCCAAGCAAAATCCTGCATGGGGTTTTAAATAAATCCGTTCTGTAGTATTGGATAATAGTAACTATATTTTTTATTTTAAAATGCAACTCCTAATGCCATTTTAATGAGTTTTTTTTAATATACTGAGCATCCTATAATTACTATAGCCGTGTTTGGCCACCTCCCCAGCAGTGCAAGATCTTTGCAACAGTTTCCTGTTTAGAATATTGGCAACAAATTATGACAGTTTGTGCTGCAAACTGTAACAATAGATAATGTTACCTTAGTAATATAAGAATACATGGTAGCTGCTGAGTTACCCTGACTGAAGGATTGATTTGGAACAAAGGCAGACATTTGGTGAAGCCTGATCGATCACGGGAGAACTAATCGATCGGCAGCTTAGGGTAATTCGTTTTCAATAAAGGTAATCAAATGCTGCATATATTAAAATAATAAATAAATATTTTTTAGCTGCTTGGATTGCTTTTTTATGACTCCATTTGACAAGCATTTGGTGCTCCCTCTGGGGTTAATGAAGCCATTGCTACAGACCGGTATAAACACTGGCTTGTTCTGCTCTACCTACTGTACTTGTCCGTGAGCTGCTGTGTGAAGGGCTGCGTATTAGGTGCTGCTTATTGTATCATCTGTGAAACGGAGGCTTTGTGTTCAGACAAAAAGCTTGTTTTGTCTGATAAGTGGATTCAGAGAAGATGTCTCCTCCATAATGTCATCCTGAGGGTTACGATGGTCTTCAGCTCCATGTACAAGGCGCACAGGTGCAGTAACGAGCTCGCTGATATGGTTTCTTTTGGGGTGTTGAGAAAGGAGGCGCGTTTTGGTTGCCTAGCAGTCGGGGGGTCTGTGTAGTGCAGAGGTGGCAAACTGCAGTCCTCGAGGGCGGCCAACAGGTAAGGTTCTTTGGATATCCCTGCTTCAGCACAATTGGCTCGTTCATCGTCTGAGCCACTGATTGAACCACCTTTTCTGAAGCAGGGATAGACTGAACCTGACCTGTTGGTGGCCCTTGAGGGCTGGAGTTGGCCACCCCTGGCGTTGTGTTCCCTAGCCTGACGCGTCTCTGTACAGTATTGCAGTGTGCGGACACGTGTGAGTTTCTGGATTCCCAGAATGGGATGTCAGCACCTACCTACAAAGGACCACGTGGGAGACCCCCTTTGTTCCATCTGCTGACCTTTCTCTGCTGACCTTTCTATGCTTTCTCAGCAAAGCTGTGGTGGCTGGGTGGGTTTTGGGGCAAAGGAAATTAATCTAGAAATGTCAGGTAACCCTATCAAATTAGCTGAAGCTTACACACACCGAGCATCAAACTGTAACCGGTTTCCATGTCTGCCTCGGTGAGGGTGCTGCGCTCGCACCCAGCGTGACATCCGTGTTTCCGTCTGTTTTACGTTCCAATTTTTATTATGGTAGATGGGAGAATTGGACTTCAGACATTGTTACACATACATACACGCTTGCAAGCACACATATACACATGCGCGCACACACACGCACGTAAAGCTGATGCACTTTGTAGCCTTTAGTTAACGCCCCCTTAGGTCCTTGAGTTCAGGCGCTGCCATTGCCTTTTGGGTCTCCGGTACTCTCACCCACGGCCAGCTGCCACGGGGGGCTTCCTCAAAAGTCGGATGTGGTGGGCATACTTCATTGTAATCCCTTTAGCTTCTCTGCGTTAGTTGGAGGAGTGCTTTAGTGTTTGTTTTCATATATAAGTTCTCTGTATAAAAGCGTGCCACGCGTGCACCTAACTGAGGGAATTATTCTGCCACGTAGTGATGGGCCCCCATGTAGCAGAGCTCCGGACATCTCCCGGGGACCCCTGCATCCTGGGATACGTGGCTCCGTAGGTGCTGCCGCTATCTCATGCATGTTTAAAGGTGACGCCGGCGAAAGCCGCAACTGACACTGCGGCTTCCTATTGGCCCACGTGACGCAGAGCTGCCATATTGCATCCCTGCTGGGGTTGCCGCTGGCATGAGCAATGGGAGTTGGTATGATGGAGAGCGGGGGTTCTCCCCGAGCTGAAAAGAATACTTCCTACCTAGTAAAGGGAAAACCACCGGTAGAAACACTCGTAAAGGAAGCAAGATTTACTATATCACTCTGGGGAAAAACAGGAACATTGTTCTTTTTCTGTTTAAAGGGAGATCTCACTTTGCCCTTAAAGGAAAAAGTTGTTATTTTTGGCTGATCAATTGGGAATATATGTAGTGGGGTTTTTTTTTTCTCCAATTCTTTATTTTTATTGTCCATTCAGCATCAGGTTATATTACATGTTAATCATTGACGTACTTAAGTGACGTAATATACAATACATTTAAAGTCATCCACATGTACAATCATGGAAACATCAATGGGTGGGGTAGGCACTTCTTTTACATGTTTTGCATATATTATACATTGAGCCAGGGAGAGAGGAATATACATTTTAATGAACTCATGCGTGATATGTTTTAACATTGGATTGAAGCGGGGGGGGGGGGGGGGGCGGAGGCAGCGTATGTTGGGGTCACCGGAGCTGAACTCAATTAATATCTGCTCCGGGTACTCTCTGCTTCTGGAGATACTTGCCTCCATTAGGGGTGCAGGTAGCCTCTTGGCTAGCAGGGATTATGTAATGACTGCGTTTGCGGGCCAGTATGAAGCTGTGACATCGTCCGACGCGGCTTCCTATTGGCCCATGTGATGCGGGAGCTTTCAAAGGCCTCTGGAGGTTTGTATCTCTGAAATTAATGGGATTCGTGCCCAAAGACCCTCTGCTTCAATCCTATGTTAAAAAAATAAGAATTTAAAAAAAAATGGCCGCTTGGCTTGCTCCTTTAAATGTGCGGTGTTTCTAAGTAGGCAAGAATGGAAACATGTCTGTACATGGCTTTCTTACGTTTTTACCATCCCCTTTGTCCTGTGAAAAAACAAGTCCAGTTTGTGTTTGAATGACCGGACTGTAATCTGCTGTCGCCGCCTGTCACACGTGTGAGGGCTTTATGGCTACACCAAGAAGGGGGTGAGCAGTGGGGCTTTGCTTGTGAGTAAAGGCGATGCCACACGTGGCCTGGTCGGGATTAAAGATTATATCCACTTGGCATCTTGTTACTAGTGACCGTTTCTGTTTTAATTCCAGGAATATTTAAGAAAAGGTTTTTTCACTTGACTTTACATTCTGTATTCATGTATCCATAAGAGCAGCACAATTAAAACGTGTGTGAGGCTGGTAATTGATTTTTATTTTCATTTTTGATTTGTGATGAAGGGCACATTGCTCCCCTCACTCCTTGGTAGCATTAGTATGTAATACCCTCTGCCCTCCCCCCCTGTATATTCCAAGATGGCTGCTGGTAGTGGCTACGTTAGCTCAGTATGAAACCCCAGACTCCAGTTCTCAGACACTCGGTACATTTTGTACAAACCCAAGTGAAAGCCGTGATTCTTAACACATGCCTCTGGCTCTTTGTGTTCACAGCAGACGCACTGGCACAGATGTCTGAAGTGCTTATTGAGGTGTTATTGCTCATTGCTTGGGAACCGAACAGTACAGTGAGCGGCCATTTTGCTCCTTTCAAGAGCACGGATTAGATGTACTGACCTAGTGTTCAGGAAATAATACCTTTTTTATAGCCTTGTGAAAGGCCCCGAGAGCAGAAGTTATCTGCCAGCTGCAGGAACTTGGAAACTCGGCCCATTCTCTGCTAGGAAAGCCTGCCGTGTTATCCCCATTGTAACTGGAAGGCTAGAAGCACTTGAATTGCATGCTGGGATCAGAGCGGCCTCCAGTTCTCTTTTTGTCTGCATAATAGAGAGCAGGGGACGCGCACAGGCGCCCGCGATCCTGTACAAGACGTACAAATATAAATTCTGCCCAGTGTCAACCTGGGGAGCTCCCACCACTTGGGGTTGTAATGCCCAGCAGCATTGGTAGCTTTCAAAGAGGGCTAAATCTATTCATGGTGCAGTAATCCCACAGGTGGGTACACCTGGAGGCAGGAAGTGACGTTCCATGCTGTTCTCACCCAGAATCCTTCAGTGCTTGTCACTTGGAGACAAAATAACAGGCTTGATGGACAGGAGGCCTGACACAATATCACCAATTCTGTTCTTGTGACACACTATTTTTGCTGCTTTTTTAGGTCCCTGACATTGGGGGCTGTCATGGCAACCTCTGCTTAATATTTGACAGCGGCCATTTTAAATTTCCAGAATAAAAAAATATTAATTGATACCGCCAAAATTGCTTTTAGCCCAATTGCGTGACTTCTTTAATGATGTTGTAATCCCCAAAGAGAAGGAACGGGGCAACGTTCTTGTAATTGGTGCCTTCAATTATTTGATATATTAAGAGAGAATTTGTAGGTAGATATTTCTGCATTCTTATCTTTAAGTCGTAATGTAGTATGCACCTAAGGGGGCAGTTGTACTGGGTTTTGTTTTTTTGGGGGGGATAGGGTGGGGTGTTTAAACAATGCACACATTTTAGCTTCAATTTAAAATCCTAACCATAAAGTAATAGCGTCCCCGGTTTGTACATTACCTGGATGCATGGACCATCCCGCTTTTATCCGACGCTTGTTCCCCGGTTTGTATGTTACCTGGATGCATGGACCATCCCGCTTTTATCCGACGCTTGTTCCCCGGTTTGTACGTTACCTGGATGCACGGACCATCCCGCTTTTATCCGACGCTTGTTCCCCGGTTTGTAGGTTACCTGGATGCATGGACCATCCCGCTTTTATCCGACGCTTGTTCCCCGGTTTGTACGTTACCTGGATGCATGGACCATCCCGCTTTTATCCGACGCTTGTTCCCCGGTTTGTACGTTACCTGGATGCATGGACCATCCCGCTTTTATCCGACGCTTGTTCCCCCCCGGTTTTTAACTTTACCTGGATGCATGGACCATCCCGCTTTTATCCGACGCTTGTTCCCCTCCCGGTTTTACGTATTCCTGATGCATGGAGCCATCCCCTCTTTTACCGACGCTTGTTTCCCGGTTTGTACGTTACCTGGATTGCATGGACCCATCCCGCTTTTATCCGACGCTTGTTCCCCCCGGTTTGTTAGGTTACCTGGATGCATGGACCATCCCGCTTTTATCCCGACGCTTGTTCCCGTTTTGACCGTTTTACCTGGATGCACGGACCCATCCCGCTTTTATATCCGACGCTTTTTCCCCCCCCGGTTTGTAGGTTACCTGGATGCATGGACCATCCCGCTTTTAATATCCACGCTTGTTCCCCGGTTTGTCTGTACCTGGATGCAACGGACATCCCGCTTTTATCCGACGCTTGTTCCCCGGTTTGTAGGTTACCTGGATGCATGGACCATCCCGCTTTTATCCGACGCTTGTTCCCCGGTTTGTAGGTTACCTGGATGCATGGACCATCCCGCTTTTATCCGACGCTTGTTCCCAGGTTTTTGATGTAAAAATAACTTCAAAGTGTGGGTTGAAACTTTGCTTTATATTCAAGATTTCACAAGACGACTGCTCTTAGATCTCCTTCCAAAACATTGGCTGTTAGGGGAACATTATTAGACATCAAAAGAGTTCCTGCAATGGGAAATAAATCATTGTTCATCACCCAAGAAAGTAATGTCTCTTGGGTTCTTCCAATTCCGTATAGCGTTTCCAGGGGGAACGAAGACATCCTTCCTGAGTATTTTACAATGACTTTGTTTCCTGTGTAATCTCAAACTTTTGATTATTTTTTTTTATTTAAAATGATCCTTTTGGTGTCTCTTGAATCCCTATACCAGGGTTTTAGTTCCTTTTATTTGAATTGTTAACATGATTAAGATGAGAATTGTTAGTGTCCCAGCACACAATGAGGGGCTTGTTCACTGAATTGACTTCCTGGGACAGGCCTCCGTTTAATGAGTAGGCCCCAGCCTGTCCCAGCCACAGATGGACCATTTGAGTTTTGTTGTGTAGAGATTGTTTAAATCACTGCAGGTTACGGTAGGGACGGCTATGCGTCATTGCTGCCAGATAAGCCATACAGCAAAGGGTAAAGTGCAGATCTACTCACTCTTTCATGTACATCCTTTCTTACTGTAGATTGCCGGACTGTCCCTTTCTTTGGGATATTTCCGTGTTGAATCGTCCGGCGATGTTCTACTTTCAGCGCGAACGTTTGCTGCTGCTCCTCTGATCTTGTCCAGAAAGGATGTTTTGGGATCAACTGCCTTTTCTTTTTCTCAACTTAGCCGCATTACTTAATTGTGACATCCTCCATTAGATTTCTGTACGCCTGGTTCTGATCCGCTCCTTGTGACTCAATGGCAATTCACTTGATCTCCTTGTGCTCAAGGCAATTGTAAGCTCCACGGGGCAGGGACTCCTTGTATCTGCATAATGTCATGTACAGCTCTGTGTACACTGTTAGTGCGACACAAGCTACAATATTGTATATTTCTATGCACTATACATTAATGGCGCTATATAAATAAAGACATACAATAAAATACCCCATACTGCTTCCCCAAGGAGCTTGCGCTGCAGCTTTTTGTGAGCTGTGCAAAGCCGGCCGACGTACGCGTTTGGGTGTACAGATAAGTGCGTTGAGAGACGGGGGTGTAGTCGAGGTTTTTCAGCATCGTCGGAAACCATAACCCTACACCTAAGCCCTTCAGTGCCAACGGGTTGAGCCACCTCCGTAACCACGGACCCGCTGGCTCTTCGGCATCACCCACTGCTATTTCTGGTGTCTGGCTGCACGTGGCGAGGTGGAGCTGAGATGGTCCCTAAGAACGAGCCTGCGGTAATCATGGACGGTGTATAAGGTCCCCCCTGTGTGGCACTTTTGTTGATGTACACCGTATTTCAACAGGGCACTGAAGTGGTTAATGTATTAATCACACAGAGTAAGGTAGATTTTTCCACGCCGTGGTCTGTGTGATGTAGTAGTTTGTCGCTCCCGCATTAGCGCTCTTAGTACCACGTTTTTATTAAAAATAAAGTTTCCGGAAGCTTCTCTCCCTTTAAAGCATACATGCTATATAAATCTTTCTAAGATGTGGCGTAAAGAGCTTTTCTGTTTATTAGATCAGGATGTTGATGTGGGACTCGGTACCACTACATGAAGCCACTTGGAGCACTGGTTTCATGTTTGTGGCATGTGCATGGAACGGTAGTGAGGCTTATTTAAGTTGGTGACGTGATCTCACTTTATCGCAGCCTCGTTACTTGGCCTAGCAGACTTTTTTTTTTATTTAGAATTGAAGGCGTTTCATCCAACTCCATCTTTCTTGTTCACACCACAGCGGCGAGAGTTTCTAAACGACTTTTCACATAGTTCCAAACTAAAATGTTATTAGATCTTTATCGAAGGCCTAATAATGGATAAAGATAACCTGATCAAACAAATGATACATTTTCAACGTTTATTTATCCACAAATGATTCCACATTCAGTATCCGCGTGTGAGAAAGTCTGTGGCCCTTTAGATTCAGTACCTGGTGGCGCCCCCTTGAGCAGCAATGACTTCAACTAAGCGGTTCCTGTAACTGCCAGTCAGTCTCTCACATCGGGTTTGGCCCATTCCTCCTTACAGAACTGCTTCTACTCAGTGACATTTGAGGGCTTTCTTGCATGGACAGCTCGCTTTAGGTCCTGACACATTTTGATGGGGTTTAGGCCCGGACTTTGACCAGGCCGTTGTAAAACGGGCAGTTTCTTCTGCAGCCATTCTTTTGTAGATCTGCTTGTTTGTTTAGGATCATTGTCTTTAGGCATGACCCACTTTCACTTCCGCTCACGGATGGAGGCCTGACATTCTCCTCTAGAATCTTCTGATACATTGCAGAATTAATTGTCAAGGATGGCAAGCGGTCCAGGTCCTGAGACGGCAAAGCAGCCCCAAACCATCACTTTCCCACCACCATGCTTGACGGTTGGGTTGAGGTTCTTCTGTTCAAATGCAGTTTTTGTTTTTGCCAAACATAACGTCATTGAGGCCAAAAAATATTCTACCTGTGACTCATCTGTCCAGAGAACATTGTTCCAGAAGTGTTGTGGATTATCTGTGCTCTTTGGTAAACTTCAGACGGGCAGCAATGTTCTTTTTAGAGAGCAGTGTTTTCCTCCTGGCTATCCTTCCATGAAAACCATTCTTTTTCAGTCTTTCTTACCGTTGAGTCATGAGCACTCACATTAGTGAAGGCGAGAGTGGCCTGCAGATCCCTGGATGTTACTCTGGGGTTCTTTGTGGCTTCCCGGATGATTTGCAGGTTTGTTCTTGTGGAGATTTTGGGCGACTACTCCTCGGTAGAGTGACTTTTTTTTTTTTTTTTCTCAGTTTTTTGCCGTTGGTTTTTTGGAGCCCCAATTCTTTTGAATTTTTTTTTTTTTTTTTTTTAACCATTTCTAGACTGACCAGCATCAATAGCTGCCTTCTCTGAGTTGCTTAGATATTTTTTTTTTTGATCGTGGCATGATGTGTTTCCACATTACCTGTATGGTGAAGACTAAACTCACAAAGTTTATGGTCTTTATATAGGAAGGGGCCTCCAAACTCGCTCCTGAAGAGCTACTTCATTATTTAAACACTGATTTGTAATTATCCCCTTTTAATTTAGTTTATAAAGCCAGGGTTTCACTTAATTTTTCACACACCTTGACCCTTAATTACTTATTTGTCTAATTCATACATTATTTTGTTTCAAAAGACATGAAATTGGTTCATATAAACCCTATTGAATATTTAAGAAAAAATGGTTTTGATTCAAGGTTCTCACGGAAAATCTATGGAATTTCTGAAATTCATTGGGATTCACAAACTTTCATGTCTCTCTCTATTCCAGCTCCCCTTCCTCTTGCCACATCAAATGTCATGTGAGACTAATGCCTTCTAAAGTGAGTTGCTTGTAACCATATACAGATGTACCCGGCATTACTGCACGTGCAGTGGTACACCATAGCCCCCCTTTTCACACACGGCTGGTTCAAGACAATAGATGCTTCTCCTGCTTCTCCTGCTTCTCCTGCATGTCCTGCTGTAGTGTATGGATATCTTTATTTATATGGATATCTTTATTTATATAGCTCCCCCAATGTGCTTAGCGCTTTTCAAAAAAGACAATACAGTACAGGAAAGAATACAGTAACTCCAAACAAAAGGAAATCTCTGCCTCTGAGAGCTTACAATCTAAGTGGTTTGTTGGGAGACTTGGAGACAGCAGATGAGGGAATAAGTGCAGGAGATGGCAGTGCTTGGCCACAATGGTTGGTAGGAGTGACTGGGTGTGGGACAGTAGCCATGAGTGTAGGCTTTTGGGAGGCTTAATTGAGGTGAGCTTTAAGGTTTATCTTGGTTAAAGTGCACTAGTGTGTAAGAAAATCTGCTACATCTGTAGATCCAGGAGTAATGTTGTAGGTGAACGGATCTCGTGTGTACTGCTAGTTTGCACAGAGCTCAAGGAATCTTGCAGGTCGTTCATATGAAGAACTCTTAGTATAGAAAGCAAACCATCCCAACGTACGTTAGTTGTTTAAGGATTGGAATCTGGGTCTATCTGTGCTGCACTAACTGGCTTCCTAGACACTGGTGAAGTTACTGTGATTACTTCCTGGGTTTTAAAAGGGATTTAAATGGCCCTCCAATAGGAAGTCACAACCACATTTGGCGGCCATTTTGTTTTCCCCTTGAATATGTAACCCTGGTAACTTCACTGGTAAGTATCGTGACTGAAAATAGTGACGTGTGGCTCCCGGTAACTGTCCGGTAACCAAAAAACGGGGGCCGAAGAATCTGGGACAAGGAACTGTCTTTTTATGAAAGACTTAACATAAATCTCTTGTAATATTTGCAGAATAACGATGGCAAAATATGCACATTGTGCTTTAATGTCTCTTCTTTTTGAGGAAAGTCCTCCCTATAAAATGCTTTTTACATACTCCTGTACTCCGTCCTCCATGAAAAGTAATGAGTATCTATATATCCATCCCATCTATCTGTAAAGAGCATGTTGGAAAGTGCTTTAAATCCCAACATATATTGGGTTTGCAGTAAGTGAGGGTTATGGCCGTTTCATTTGTAAGTTGTTCAATGATTTAGACCAGGAGTGGCAAACTCCAGTCCTCAAGGGCCACCAACAGGTCAGGATTTACGGGTATGCTTCAGCACAGGTGGCTGTCCACAACTGACGAACTCCTGTCCTCCAGTGCCACTGTCGGGTCTTAAGGATATCCCAGCTTCAGCACAGGTGGTTTAGTCTTTGATTGAGCCACCTTTGCTGAAGCAGGGATATCCTTAAAACCTGACCTGTGGTGGCCCTCGGACAGGCGTTGGCCCTCGGACAGGCGTTGGCCACCCCCGATTTAGGCCATTAAGACCATGGTTTTATTTTCCAAATTTATACCTGAAATGATCACAGCTCACTGCGGCGCCTGTATGTTACCGTTTACTTGCAAAGGGCCAGCATATTCCACAGTGTGGTTACATGGGGTGGCAGATGTTGCTGGCACCTCTGCCAGCGAAAGGGTTAATATGGCCACTCCAGCAGAGTTTACGGCTTTCCAGGCTTCTAACTTTTTGGCAGGCGACTCCTGCACATCTCTTGCAGCGGCCCCACTCCTCTTATTGCTGGAGGCAAGCCCTCCAGGGAACCCTCAAACACTATTTTGGGGGCTGCAACTGGCGTTTTGTGTTCAACAATTGCCATGGAAAATGCTGGTTTCCTGGGCAGTGTGAGCAAGGGTTTTCTCATGCCATGGGGATTGAATTAGCATTGCGCACGTGGTAAGCAGTACCGGCCAGGCTGGAGGGGAATGAATGATTCCTCGGCGAGACTGATCACGTTACCTACAGCCCAACGTTACATAGGGTAACATTCTATTTTTATGGCTGAGCATGGGAATATGAGCATGGATTCCCCTCTAACCTCTGACCTATATCGAGCATATACTCCTCAGATGGTCTGGCTCATGGTGAGCTGTTGCAAGCGTTATCGCCTTTGGCCGCGTGTTGGCTACATCTGTAAGCCCAGGTGGCAAAGCATAAAAACAGTAACCTCTTGCCAAGGTTCTAGTTGCCCGAGGTTTACCAAGATGGTTTTGTGGTAAACTTTATACAGTATTGGAATCTCATTTCCAAATAGCAGTGTCACGAAAGTATACTGGAGATCAAATGAGGGTAACTTGTTTAACTGTGACACGTTCTTTTAACCTTAGTGGCAATTCAAGACTTGCCCGTCCCCCCATCTTTTTAATACGGAATTGAAGCAGGGGGTCTCCGGAGCTGAACCTCATTAATTTAAGCTCTAGGGACCCCCGGCCTCCTGAGATACTTACCTCCGTCATGGGTGCGAGTAGCCTCTCCAGGGTGCACATGGCTGGTTTCCAAAGCTGCCGGGCCCTGCAGGCCAATAGGAAGCCGTGACCTCATCCGGTGTGGCTTCCTATTGGCCCAGGTGACGCGGGAGCTTAAAACAGCAGGTACCAACCCCCCCTTCAGAGGTATCTCCGGAAGCTGGGGGTCCCCGGAGCTGAAATGAATGGGGGTTCAGCGTAGACCCCCAGTTTCAAACTTGTATTAAGAAAAATTATAGGCTAAAGCAGTAAAATTCAGGGCATTATTGAAAACCTTGCTCTCTGGTTAAAATTCCGGGCATTATCCAATCAGTAATGCCCGGAATTTAAGCAGCAGAATGTGTAGTTTACAATGTGTTTATTTCCAGCCAATCAGCTTTCAGAACAGCTGAGGCAGGGCAGGGGATTCGTCTGATTGAAGTAACAGCTCTGAGACAGGGCAGGGGATTGGTCAGGACGTATCAGCCACGGGTTGACTCCTACCCCTCCCGAGCTGACTGTGTGTGTGTCAGTGTCAGCAGCAGTGTTTATGGGTGTAGCGTGTTGTGTTGTGTGTAGAAGTGGGAGTGGAGTGCAAAGTTTAGTAAGTGGCTGCATTTTTTTATTGTGACTGCAGTGTGTGTTGTGCTGTTGTATGTGTAGCAGCAGTGTGTGTCAGTGTCAGCAGCAGTGTTTATGGGTGTAGCATGTGTGTGTAGCAGCAGAGTTTGTGTGTGTGTGTGTGTGGAGGGGGTGCTGTGTTGTGTGTGTGTATAGAGCTGCTGTGTGTGTGTGTGTGTGTGTGTGTACACACAGAGGGGCGGCAGTGTGTGATATAGATATCTGCAGTGTAAGCGTATATAGAGGTGGTTTCATGTATTTACCATTTTATTTTAATAAAAAAATCTCTAACTATACAAAAGTGTCTAATATTTATGAAATAAGCCTACATTTAGCCTATAATAGTAATAATCCCCTCAGAACAGGGCATTACTGGCCAATAATGACCTGGTTGGGTTAAAGTCCCTCGACTTCGCCTCGGGCCTTCAACTCTTCCAGCCAGGGCATTATTGGCCAGTAATGCCCTGTTCTTGGGTGATTATTACTTAAATAAATGCCTCGTATTGCTCCTCTGAAGTCCCAGCAGTGGAACGCCTGTTCTGTTCCCTAAACGTTTCTGCGATAATGCTGATCTTCCTTTACCATGGATGCTAATTGTGCGATAATGTTTTTAGTAGCGTAACATGCTCTGTTTTCCTTCCCAGGGAAATAGTGACTTGGCTGACGCGCTTACTGAAAGTTACTGCTTATTTGCTTGTTCTCTTCCATGGATAGCACACCTAATGTTTGCTTCCTAGTTAAGGTCTTGATTAGTATTTGGGTACAAAAGCTGTATATGGACAGGCGGCGATGTTGGCAGTTTGTGCAGTGAGCGTGGGACGTCCTGCCACTGCAGTCACATTTTTTTAATTGTTTGCAAGTCCCACCAAATGTGAAGGGGTTCGAGGGGCTGTGGGGTTGTGGCTTTTCTGTTGCTTATTTTTAGCTGTTTTTCTGTCTGATCCCAGGAAATAAAAGTTGGCCGTGTCATGTGCAGTGACAGCAGTGCAGATTCCTGGAACTGCTCCTGCTTTTGGTAAGAGACAGACCTGTGTGTGGCAATAGCACACTCTGTGCCTGCATGTTTACTGTGTTGGTGCACGTTTCTCGTACGGCCGTTGGAAGGCTGGCACAAGACCACCCTCCGCTCCACAGATCAGTTACAGATAATCCTACTGTGATGCAGCCTTGTACTCCAAGTCTAACTTTTCTCAGGAAGGGGAAAAGGCACAAATGTGTCGGAAACTGATTCCCGGGGAGCTGGGGGGAGTAAAACAGGGTGTCAGTGTGCTTTAAGTGATGTGGGTTACTGCTTTAAGGACTGGTTCCTCCTTTGACCGAAATGCTGCTTTTTTTTTTTTTTAAATTGTCTTTAAAAATAGCGTTGTGGGATTTTAAAGGCCAGCTACCCCCTTTTTTTTAAAGATCAACTTGTTAGATGCATTTTTACCTTTGTGGATTTATACAATACAGAATGTTATTGAGCGATCCTTCTTTTCCTACATGGAGTCTTGGGATGGTGGTGGGTGCTGGACTTCTGGTGTCACTGGAGGCTCGGGTTGACTGAGGGTTTCTTCTGTCTTGCTCTACACCAAGGGGCGCAAGGCCCCCCCCCCCCCCCCTGCCTCCCAACAGGTCAGGTTGTAAGGATGTCCCAGCTTCAGCTCGGGAGGGCTGAATCAGTGGCTGGGACGGCCACCTGTGCTAAAGCTGGGATAACCTTAAAACCTGACCTGTTTGGGGTGTCTTGAGAACTGGAGTTGAGCCCCCCTGCGCTAGAGCACAATAGCAATGCGACCAGTGTCAAAATACTGGACCACTTAGAAATATCCACTCAATTTGGTAAATATTTCTAAGTGGTATTTTGACTCTGGTCGCATTGCTATTGCCTAACTTTTACCTACCTACACCTCCTTTCGATTGGGGATAATTTGGGTAGGCAGGACATTAGACCATAATCCTGAACAATTCTTCTCATGGTGGTATTTGATTCTTCTAGAGAAGCAGAATTGTCCTTTCATACTCCTGCCAATGACATCACAAATCCAAGATGTCTGCCCCCGGGAAGAACATACAAATCATTTATTGTAAATCTCATTTTCTATGTCTTAGTGCATATATACCTTTTTTGTTATTTTGTGTTGCCTGCCTCTAAATTGTATTTAAGCATCAGCGTGTTCTAGTATGGGTCTATTCTTCTTTTTTTTATGCTGCTTTTTTAGCATAATCTGCTCAGCCTCGTACTTGTATTATTGGGATGACATATTGTGCTTGTTTGTACCAACACTACTTTATTTGCAAATCTAAAATTACACTCTCTGTGCGCATGCCAAGTTTAATTCCAAGTGCAAGCTTCTTGTGATCTTAAAGCCGCATAACGTGAAACATTCAGGGTGGTTTTTAATTTATATTTTTTTAATCAGTTCGGTAGAATTGGATAATACTGTCTGCGTTTTAATTTAACTCCTAATGCCGTGTTTAAGGATTTTTAATATACAGAATCTTTTGGTTGCTACAGCAACCATTTAGAAAGTTGTATCCACTTCCTCTCTTGAAACTGCCTGTCTCACCTTTTTGAGCTCTGCCCTTTGGGAACAAAGTATCTCAAACTGTTCTGTTGCTGTGCTTCAAACAGCAGGCTGTATTACTCTGAAAGCTGTAACAATGTGTTGCATATCAGCTGCAGCATTTCAGACAAAGTTTGAAGGCAGCCATTTCCTTAGGCACACACTCGGGCTTTGTACAGGTTTATAACAGGCGCACCAAACGATTGCCAGTTGAAGTAAGAATGTAGAATTATACATTGTCGCATGCTTTACATATACACCTAAGAAATAAGGAGAATGTCGTTTTGCTTTCACAAGTCACTGTATATACTGATGTCTCAGGCACGACGGTAAGTAGATGGTATGTTCTGCAGATCGGTTGCCAATTGTTCCTGTAAAATGCGTTCTGCATTATATTGATCAATTCAAATATGCTGTACTTTCCTTAACCTGCTGCTTCAGCATCGAGAGCAAGCATGAAGTCACCATCCTAGGAGGACTTAATGAATTTATAGTGAAGTTTTATGGACCACAAGGAAGTAAGTATATCCTTCGCCTTCTTTTGCCTATCCCTGTGTTTACATGCTTGTCAAGATGTTATAAGCCGGAGTGGCTGGGTTTCTATTCCAGAAAGTGGGTATCAGTCTAATGTACACAGTGCAATATAAAGTGCATTCTGTCTCCACAGTAAAGTTCACAGGGTTATTGTGGTCCGATGTCCACACAAGGTATATACACCTGGACGTGTGGGCCAGTCTTTGTTGACGTAGTTGATGCCCCCAGGTGACCTGTTTGCGAGATATGGTTTTCCTAATTGGAGAATCTTGTATATGTTGCTCCCTCATTTCACCTTGTGTAGTATAGGGTTATTGCTGGGGTGTGGGCTGATCGCCGCAGTTTGGTAAGCGATTATAACCCGGCCTTTAAATCGGGGGTTCTCAAAGCCAGTCAAGATGAGCCCCCCCAACAGGTCTGCTTTTTTAAAAACGATATCCCTGCTTCAGCATAGGCAGCTTAATTTGTGGCCTTCGACTCTACCATCTGTGCTGAAGCAGAGATATCCTGAAAACCTGGCCTTTTGGGTCTCGGACTGGAGTTGAGCACCCCTGTTTAAGTCCTATTTTCCATAGGAGAGGTGTTCAGGTGTGGCAGAACCCGCAAACGTAACACCAATGTAAATCCGTCTTGCTATTGAGCCTTGCACTTAATCCCGCGTAAAGGCCTTTATGAAATGTTTGACATTCTCGTACTCTAGTTCGGGATAATGGTTTGCGGCTCTGTGTACATATCGGTGGGCTGACAATCTGAAAGGCTGTATCTTCTGGATCGGCAGATTTACCTTCCTTACAGTTTAAGGGCTTGTGAAACCCCAAGATGCATGCTATCCATACATGTAAAAATCCAACATGTGCCGGTTATCCGCGGGCGCAGAAGAGCCCGTGGGAGTCTGCTAATTTAACCTGTTTTGCTACCAGGGGTCTGTAACCCCCACCTGGCAGCAGAAGGGTTTCTGATTGGTAGTGGACGAGTGTAATATTTCGCTGCTTGTTTGGCGCTGCGGTTATTTCACGTGCGTTTCCCAGCGCACGGTGTTGGCTGCTGTGCGATATATATTTGGCAGCTGCACGGTTTGTGAATGGATAAGTACGGTGCGGTCGGTCATTAGTTAATGTTTGCATACCTGGGACACTGCTTGGTCAAGGCCATTATTCAGAACACAAGGGAGCGGATTGTGTGACGGCTGCAAATATTAAAGTCTCGCTGTGACGCGTTTATAAAAACAGTGTGGTCCAAAAGGGCCTTGGTAGCGTTCATTTCTCGGGGGTTGCGAATGTGGTAAAAACAATGAGCTCCTAGCTGGGGAGAGACCATCTATTCTGTCAGTGTGCTAGGCCGCCCCATTTATCTATCGGGATAGCAGGGGTGGCCAGCTCCAGTCCTCATGGGCCACCAACAGGTCAGGGTTTAAAGATATCCCTGCTTCAGCACAGGTGGATCAATCAGTGAGCCACCTGTGCTAAAGCTGGAGTATCCGTACCCTTCCCTGCTGGTGGCCCTTGAGGACCTGAGTTGACCGCTCCTGCAATACAGTATGAGGCATTTAGTGTCTAGTTGGCAATAGGAGTGGAAGTTAATGTGTAGTTCACAATGTGTTAAAAGCTTCTGACCATATTGAATAAGGGCCAGAGGGGCTTATTCCTGAAGGCCTGTTACATCCAGTGTTCTCTTATTCACTTGAATAGTAATTAACGCCTGATCGGTTGTTTTTAACCTGTAATTTACCTTAAAGTAGCTATCCAAGTGGTTTTATTTTCTTACAAAGTGGGGACAAGGCGCTTCAGAGTTGAACCCCTCTGGTTTCAGCTCCCGGCCTATACCCCCTGCTCCGGGCCTGTACCCCCGGCTCCAGGCCTAATTACCAGTTTAGGTATGTGTATGGGCTCCTCCCCTGCAGGAGACACAATGTCATCAGTTCTGGCTTCCTACAAGGCGCTGGTGTAAATCCTAGCCGGGAACCCCAGGAACCCTCCTGTTTTATTATTATTTAGGCCAGGGGTAAAAACGACAGTATCGTTCCTTTCATGTGTAACACCGGCAGGTGGCTGGATAACATGCCCCTTGCTGTTAAATACATATACTAGAGGTATTTTGGGGGTGGCCCTGGATCTCACTGTGTTGTAGCTTCTAGTCCTGTCTCTTACTCTCCTGCAGTGTCGTGTTAGCTGGCACTGGAGATGGAATTAGCCGTAATTAGTCAAGTGGAAGCTGGTTTACACTTTGTGCTGTATTGTGTATCCAGTCTACAACTGGCTTCGGCTGGGCTCATTCAGTTTGGCCCCGAGGCGCACTCTCTAATAGTGTTAGCCTTGTGTTTTTTGTGAGAAGGCTGGAGCTAGATGTAGCCAGGGAGAGGTAGATGTGGCGAGAGAAAGATGCTGAACTCAAACTATATACAGAGCGGAATAATCACATGCTACAGAAGTCATTCTGCTACAGTAAAATGTGAGGGATTGTAATGGTCACGTAAGGGGATATTTTATATTAGAAAGAGTAGTCTTATAGACGTGGCACAACTTGTGGCTCTGTTTTGGAAGCCCATATCGCACCACATTCTGTCAACACTGCTAATAGAAGTTATGGGGTCATTTGCCAGTTCAGTTTACATACGTGGTGTGTAAGACTTCTTCGGGGGGCACTGCCTCTTAGTTGGCCATACAGGGCAGTGCTGGGTTTACGTCGTAAAGCAGGTGGGCATTACTTGGAAATTCAAACAACTGTTAGTGACTCAAGTATGTACACGCCTTTTATACCAGGGATCCCACGCGTTCTGCTTGGTGTCCAGCCAATCGTGTTCCCCCATGCTCTTTTGGGAAAGGGAGGGGATGTGTTGGTGACTGCCCCTTATTCCCAGTATTTCCAGCTATCCCCTCATTGACTTCCAGGTGTCTACTCATTGATCTCCAGCCACTCGTGCAGAGGTTCCTGTTAACCAGTCACTTGCTGTGGGAGGGATATTTTTCTGTGGCAGCAAATGGTTTTAGTCTGTGCCCTCTCCAATGACCACACGTGATTTCTTTACGATCTCCCTCATGATGTGGGAGATGGGGAGATAATGCTCACTGCGGTGGGAGATGGAGATGATGCACACTGCGGTGGGAGATGGAGATGATGCTCACTGCGGTGGGAGATGGGGAGATAATGCGCACTGCGGTGGGAGATAATGCACACGGCGGTGGGAGATGGGGAGATAATGCGCACGGCGGTGGGAGATGGGGAGATAATGCGCACGGCGGTGGGAGATGGGGAGATATTGCGCACCGGTGGGCGTGGGGAGATAATGCGTCACGGCGGGGGAGATGTGAGGATAATATGCACGGTCGTCAAGCTGGAATAGACTGCGGGTGGGAGATGGACCTATGAAAACCACCTACAAAAGCCGGAAGCTAAATTACAGGACGGCCAGTATGCATGCATAGTTTTACCCGCAGGTGGGTTAGTGCCACTTCATGTGCAATGAGATGAAGCGTCGGCACCAGAATCTGAAAGCGGACAGGGCGAAACGAAATAGATTTAACCAGGAATTGTTCGTGGGAAAGATGCTTTAGTACGTTTGGCTACATCTGTAAGTGGGTGACCACTAGGAAGCCACAACCGTTTTCTATTGGCCCCTGTGACATGGGAGATTTAAACCGGAGGACAAACGCCACCCTCTTTAGCAGTAAGTACTTGGTGAACGAGGGACCCCCGTAAACTGGACGTATGTTGCAGTTTTAGCTGTAAATAAATAAATAATGGGGGGGGGGGGGGAGGGGAGAGCGGTCTAAATTCCTGCTTGAAGCAGGCTGGGCTTGCACAAAGCCACGATAACTTATCATGGGGTCTCCTGGGCATTCGGGAAACACTAAAGGTCTCTTCTATATTTCCTAAGAAGATAAAAACCAGCTATTTTACATCAAGCCTAACTGAGGAGAGTACCTCTGCCAAGATGTAAAACGTGGATAATTCACATGATGAGCGTGTGTTCCACTGGTGCTTTCACAGGATGAGCATGTTGTGTTCCACTGGGTGCTCATCAATGCAGACGTGTGCGTTCCACTTGATGCTTTCACACTGTAGACGTGCGTTCCCTGTGCTTTCACATTGATCGTGCGTTCCACTGGTGCTTTCACATGAGCGTGCGTTCCACTGGTGCTTTCACATGATGAGCGTGTGTTCCACTGGTGCTTTCACATGATGAGCGTGTGTTCCACTGGTGCTTTCACATGAGCGTGTGTTCCACTGGTGAGCACTATGGAAGCATTTCATACTAAGCGCAGTCTGATATTGACGTTATTTTTGCCCGTGCAGCCTTCGTGATGAATACAGATTGGGAAGCATGTTGTTTGTCCTTCTCTGAGATGGGGCAGCTCCGGAAGCCTTTCTAGGAGATGAGCTTCTGTCCAGTATCTCGGATAGAGGTCTCCTTTAGCTTTCGGGTATTGATACGGTTACCTCTTCCCTGTTGTATGCAGCACAAGTGTACATGTTATGTGGTCTTATTTCAACCAACCTGTAAGGCATTTCTATCCATCTATATCCGATTCAATTCAGCCTAACACAAATGTGCGTGCATTTGCTCAACTTTTAATCTGATTTCTTGGGGTTTTATTGCATACTTGTAGAAAAAAACATAATCTGTTGCTATAAATCTCAGCTCTGCTGTGTGAGGCAGTTACACACGGGCATTATAAGTAAGCAAAAGACTAAATGACAATGTAAAATGTGGCCAATCTGCATCCCAACAAAGAGTGCGTGATCTCAAAGAATGAAAGCGCCCCATGTACCATAGAGTGCGCCTCCGCTGCCAAGCGGGCACGTTCTCGTGCTTCCCCACTAATAAAGGGTCAAACCCAATCGGCCCCATCGTACCCTGCATCTGAAAGCGGCAAACCTCGGACACGTTCACTTCAATGCTTAGCTTTGCAACTGTAACCAAGTAGCAAAAAGTCTTCTCGCATGGATAGGATGTGATGGTTCCCAGGAGACCTCGGGTAACTGCTTACCCCTACACATTGTTCCCGCCAGCGAGGCCTTTACTAACCGTTTCTATATAGGAGCCATTGTGAGAGCTGTCCTGGACAGTGCAAGTTTGCATTTTTTTCAGCTTGTCTTTGCTCACGCTGGCAAGCCTGAATTAATCAGCTATACCTGGGGTTATGCAATAGTGCAAAGTCCACGTAGCTATTTTTGCCCTGGAAAGTGTTTATTTTATTGCGTGCTGTAATAACTTATTGGTACACCACGAGTTCTTGGTGTACAGAGATGTGGAGAGCGTGCATGCCCTTGTGTATGTTCAGAATTATTATTTTTTATGACCAAAGTTTGGGTAATCAAAAGGTATCTTAAATGATTCACTATAAACATTGGGTAGGGTAAGCCAATTGTTAACTAAGGACATTCAGTTAAAACGGCAATCCCAATTTTTCCACTTGACCTTTTTTTTTTTTTTTTTTAATCACTTGAACCAGTGGGATTCAAACACTAGGCTGCTATCCACTGACTTCTGGGGACCCCCTGATTCCAGAAAATAGTTTTTTGTGCCAGCTTGATGAAAGAGATCTATAAATATGGCTGAGGGGTCACCAATAGACTGCTTGATGTAGCGTTTTTGCTTTACTGGCCGGTATTCTTGCCTGGTTGGGAAAAGCTTCAAATACCCGTGTTTGGGGAGGTGTGGGCGCTGCGGCCCCAGTAATACTGTGGCTTCATTCTTTCTAAACTGGTCGTCACCCATAAAGCCCTGAATCTAAATCTTAGCCACCGTTATTAGGACCTTCCACAGAATTGGTGCCTGGAATAGCAAAGAACTTTGTCAGCCGAAGACAACTTATTTATTTATTTTCCTTGAGGCTTTTTAGCGTTTAATAAATAACGTTTTAATTGTCCAGCAGGTAGCAAACAATTTCAAAGTAGGGTTTTTTTGAGCTGGTAAATATGGTTTCTGCGTCACAAAGCAATAAAATGAATGGGCATATTGGGATTTTAAAGTGGCCTTGAGACATCGAGGAACATCTCTCCAAGAAGCGGAGTTTAATTTGTGCAGAGGCGCAGAGATGCCCTGTGTGTGGAACCTTCTCACTGGGCGATGGATGCCTTGCATGTAGGTTAGCGTCCTAGCTTGTCCCCTTTCAGATTCCATTCAGTTGGAGTTGTTCACTTTGTCCTTAATACGTCCTATAAAGATTGCTACTGTACATATGTTTAAGTTTTGCAGTCCAAAATATTTAGAGGTATGCGTGCACTCAGAAATGACAGCTGCTTGCGGGTTGCTGAAACTTTGTGGTGAAATCCCATGGAAATGAAGCGCCGTGTAGCGCACCCAAGAAGTGGTCAAGTGGTTAGTGTTCATTCATCAACGTTTCGGTCACACACAGCAGACCTTTCTCGGGGTATAAATACTAGCCACTTGAGCACTATTTTGGATCGCCACTCTTTTCGCTTCACTTGCAAACGTTTTGCTGGACATGCTTTTTCTAGTGCTAAAAAGCGTCAACTACGTCAAGGTCTTAACACGTCCGTTGTTTTGTTTCCCCCCTCTTGCAGCACCATATGAAGGTGGCGTGTGGAAAGTTAGAGTGGACCTTCCTGATAAATATCCTTTCAAATCTCCTTCTATAGGTAGGTGTTGGGTTTGTGTAGGATTCCTTCTCTGGTAATTGGTGCCTGTGTAACGGACTCACCTATGTGGGATGGTCTACACCAGGGGAGGGCGACTCCAGTCCTCAAGGGCCACCAAAAGGTCAGGTTTTAAGGATATCCCCTTTTCAGCACAGGGGGCTCAATCATATGCTCAGTGTTAGACTGCATTACCTGTGCTGCAGGGATGTCCTTAACCTTAACATTTAGTGGCCCTTGAGGGCTGGAGTTGACCTCCCCTGGTCTACACGGTCTTCAACTCCGCTTTCCATTTTAGAATTCTGCTGTGAGTGTGTTGATTAATGCATTAAATTGTTAACCCTTTCACTGGGACCAGCGATGCTTCGCAAAGCAGCGCGGTGTTACCAATGGGCCTGCTGCCCAAACTGCATGAACTAAGGGCACGGTGCCTTATGCATAAACCAAAAGCCATTGTTTTCACAGAAACATGGCTAACCCCTAAAACCCCCGATGCAAATATCGCCATTCAGGGATTCTCCATTTCTAGGAAAGATGGGTCAAAGAGAGGAGGATGGGTGTTATTTTATATTGCAGACACCTTAAATGTACACTGTTAAATTGCCCCCTAAGCCCAGCCTCTTTTGAAATCCTATTTGGCAAAATATGCCCCCCCCCCCCCCTTTCATATCTTGGTTGCTGGCATCTACCGCCCCCCTAAAGCCCCTGACTAATATCACCCAGTTTCTTGGCTCCATTTCCTCTCTGAACGAGAAGAGTGAGCTGCTAGTTCTTGGTGATTTCAACTACAATTGGCTCAACCCGAAAACCACAAAATCCAGATACAAATCAAATCGCTTAACCTATCGCAACTCATTTCCCAACCCACACGGACAAACCTGAAATCGCACTACCATTCCTTGCTAGACTGGATTCTCTCCTCAAATCCCATCAGAATCCAATCCTCTGACATCCTTCCTGACATTTTCAGTGACCATGCAATAGTGTACTGTGTAAGAAAAATTAAACCGCCCTAAAGTTCTCCTCAATAGAACATTAGAACTTTAGAAACTTTAACCCACAACAGTTTCTGGCTGACCGTACCAACTGCCCTTGATACAGAATCAACTTAATTCTCGACTCTGATTCTGCCCTCGACTATTTCCAATCAGAGTTCTTAAAACTCTGTAACCCAAGCTCCACTACGCAGAATAAGAATATGGGGGCCCACCTTCCGTGCTGGTCAGAAGCGTATTCCACAGCGGATGCTAATGCCTATTATCGACTATGGGGACATAGTTTACGGCTCGGCACCCCAAACCCACCTTGGCAAACGTGTTACCCTCTACAATTCAATATGCCGTTTTATTCTCTGATGCAAATACAGCACATACCACTGTGAAATGCCCAAAGAACTAGATTGGTCATCACTCGAGTCTAGGCCCAAAGTTCACCTTTCCTGTCTTGCCTTCAAATACTTTCTGGGCAAGCTACCCATCTGTCTGAACAAGCTCCTCACCCCTACCACACGCAGCACTTATCACCTGAGATCTGACTCCAAAAGACTGTTCATGGTCCCAAGGCTCAACAAAGTATTCGTCCGCTCCTCCTTCTCTAACCTTGCACCCCAAAACTGGAATAATCTACCAGAGAGACTCATAGCCGCCACCAGTCTACGTTCTTTCAAAACTAAAGCTGTCTCATATTTTAATCTGGTCTGTAACTGATAAGCCTATAATATGTATCATCTCTAACTGTATAATGTATACCCTGTTAATTTATGTAACTTTTATTTTTAACCATGTATTATTTGTCATCTTAACTCTGTGCCCAGGACATACTGAAAACGAGAGGTAACTCTCAAAGTATTACTTCCTGGTAACACTAATAAATTGATGGCAAATAGTTGAGCCACCACAAAATTAACCATACTGTAACATTTTATTCCACCAGCTATGCCTATTTTGTTATTATTATTATTAATTTTTTCCTCTGCCGATTCATGTGCTAGACCTTTAAATCGATAATGCGCCTGCTAGAATGCCCTCTCTTTCTCAAGGCCGGGGCTGTGTATACTTAATATTTTCATCATTCATCTTTAACTGCAACTTGACCATTGCAATCTGAGGTCAGCCTGGGGGCTACCTGATACGGGGCCTTTTCTATACATTCCCCACTCTGAATGCCGGGGTCTGTCATCCGTCAGCCACTGATCACACGACCTTCATCACCATTCTTTTATTTCTAATCCTAATGGCCATCTCACACTCCCCTACTCCCCTTTTATAACCCTTGTGTGAATGAGCCTTCTGTTCCATGTGCCCCGGGTCTTCAGTGACCTCCAACATGTGGGCCTCACATAATATCCACTATCCTGAACCATTTTGTTAATTGAAAGGAGAGAAAAAACGATTTCCTCTTCCCCCTTTTCTCTCCCTTATTTAAGTAGCTTTCTCCTGGCCCTCGTGCTGCACATGCCTCTTCCTCACCTCTTGAGACCTAGGTTTCACTATCTTCCCACTCTGGCATTTACCTTGAACTTGAGAATTTTTCCTCTGTTCTTCCTCTAACAGTAGAAAAAATGGACAGCAGGTATAATACTATGGGGGGGGGATTAATTTCATGTTTGCCTTGATGGAGGCTCGGCAGCGAACCAGTAAATGTTGTGTTTTTTTTTTTGTCTCCTTCCCATTTATGTTCTAGTGGTTTCATTGGGTCAATCTATTTGCAGTAATACAGCAGTCCAGGATCTCTGCAGTATCTGATATTTGTTGTCGTCCCCCTCCCCTCTCCCAGGAAAGCGTGCTTGCCTCATGGATACAAAGTGACTCTCCGAGTCTGCCTCCCTCCATGATTTTATTGGGGACCCAATGACTAAATTTGTATTTTTTTTGCTTTTAAATGTACAAAAATAACCAAGTGTTTTAAAGACTTTGGGGATCCAATGGGAATTGTATCTGGGGTCCACCTCCTCCCCAGTTTAGGAAATATTAAAACAATATCTGTACAAAATGAGCATTATTGCTCGTAGACCTCTACATCACTTTAATTTCCTCACTAGATTATTCACCATCTCTGTTCCGCTCTAGGAATGGGACTCGCGGTTCTGAGTTCTCCTAAACTTGCTTGCATGTACTATGTGTTGCTAAGATTAGTGTGTAAATGAAGAGGCCGCATATAATCTCTAGGATCGGAGCTATTGTAAAAGCCCATCGGTGTCTGCTCACTAAAAGCTTCGAGTCTAATGGCGACGGCGCACGAAGCCTTGAAGTAATGTTGGTTTGGCCTCTTAGATGGAAGGTCCATTAGCGTATGTCATGGCTGTTGAATTTCTCACACTGTGGTTCCATCTATTAATTGCTGCTTGTTTCTTTTCAGGATTCATGAACAAAATTTTCCATCCTAATATTGATGAAGCGTAAGTTTGTGCGTTTGTGTGTGCGCGTTTTTGTGTTGAGCAGTGCTGATTTTATTCCTTCCGAAGTTAAAATATTTACTTCCAATGTTTATAGATGGAAGGGTTTCCAGACAAAACATTACTCTTGTTTTAATATAATTTATACATGTGATAAATGGGGGAACTGACTCCGTGACGGAGGGGGAAGTGCCCGGCCTCTTTAGAAATGCACAGGGACCTGCCGGTCAGACGGCAGAGAATGCCCCCGACTTCCTTTCCGACGCGTTTCACATTACTCGGTGATGGAGAATCTGTTATATAATGTTTACATGTAACTAAGAGACCTATAATTCTCCTAAGGTAACGTTACAAGCTAATTGTAGTCACCAATGGGGGAAGTCAATAATTCGCCATTAATACCTGGCCTGGAAGATCTTACTCTTGGTTTTAATAAGGCTTATAGCGTTAACTCTTTTGCTAACAGACCAATGTATTCCGCAAAGCATTACCATCCCCGTGTGTTTAAAGAGGTTAATGGGCACGTAATGCTTAAGATAAGTAGTTCTTGTTGAGCTTGCAAAGTGTGACTCGGTTTTGCAGCGTGTTATTGGCATTTATTTATAAGGTGCCTGAATTTCACGCAGTGCAGGATGAGCGATAAAACCTAACATTACAGGTCTCCTACATAATGGCACGACAGGGGCTCATGCAATCTATGGGTACTGAAATGTTTGTCCTCAGTCATTTGTTTTTAGCATTCCTGTAATGTTCGATCTGTTACTCTTTCTGCAGGTCAGGTACAGTGTGTCTAGATGTCATCAATCAAACCTGGACCGCTCTGTACGGTGAGTGCAGAATGTAGAACTCCAGATGTTGCCTCTCCATTGTTTAACTGTTTATAATCTAGCTGTCTATGGGTTGCACGCTTTGGTTTTCCCAATGCTTTGTCTTTGCCAGTCATGTGTCAAAGTAATGCGTGAAGGAGCGGCTCAGTGAGGAAAGGGCCTGACACCAAGTATGAAGAAGCCGGTTTCAGATCCCAGTGTCGGCTCCTTGTGACCTTGGGCAAGTCACTTTATCTTCCTGTGCCTTGGGCACCAAAAATGGATTGTAGGCTCCACGGGCCAGGGACTCGTGCCGGCAAAATTGTTTTTATGTACAGCCCTGTGTACACTGAGTGCCACACAAGAAAAGAAAAAACTATTAAGGCGAAGGTCAGACTCGGCCAATGCGTAAATAGAAATACTCGCCACACTCTTCCTGTGTTAATGGTATGGAGCCCTACGGTATAACACAGACCGTGTATATCTCTGCCCTGAGCATTTACAGCACCGTAGGGTATTACCACCAGCTGGGTATCATACCTCATTTGTTACTACATGGAAGGAAGGCCAGCACGGCTACCCAGCCTTCTTTGCGCCAGCTGACAAGACGTCCCATTAACGCCGGTGCTCTTTCTGGCAGAGTCCTGCAATACATCTGTCTCCTGGAATAAAATATTTTAAATGGGGACAGGGCAAGCATTTAACAGCGAGGTATCAAAATATTACGCATAACTGCACCCGTGTATAACTTGCATTTGTCTACTGAAATACCAGCGGCAATGAATCTAGTTTTGAGATGGTTACTGTGATCACAAATCTATCCTCCTGCTTTGTGAAACTCCGATGGGATCTTCCCCCTGTACTGATGACTCTTACGCATGGCCTTGTTCTGTTCGGTCTAAACTACTGTGTTCTTCTGCTAACCGGTGTGCCAGCCTTGCTCTCGCCTCTGCTGCAGCTCAAATTCCCCCTCCCTTCCTAAAATAGTATCTGCTGCTCTCTCCCCCTCTCTGCGCCGGAGGAAAGTGAGCCAAGGACTAGGACATGGTTAATAGTTAAATGGAGCTGGTCTAAAACTTAAAAAATAATCTGAAAGTATCGGAATTTAACTTTTTTTATTTTAACGTTTTCATGTAAGCAATGCGCTTTTTTAAAGAACTTTTTTGCTAATGTTTCAGCCGCAGTCACAGATATATTCTCTCTCTTGGTTCTGTTTGCACAGCAGTTGAAGCGATCTTGAAGCCCCGATGTCTCCACTTTAATTCTTTGCTGCTCTTTACTTTTTACCCTCTACTGCTGCTCACACCTTAAACCTGATTCACTCCCCCTACACCTGGAATTCCCTTTAGAATAAACACCAAGCACCTTTTTCTCCCCTGTGCAAATCCAACCTAGAGAAACATTCCACTGGAGTGTTTTTGACTACGCTGAACTTACAATTGCTGTGCCCCAGACCAGATACTGCATTTCCCTGCTGCGTATTCATTTCTGCTTGTGTAATTCTCCCAACTGACCATGTCACTTCAGTTGTAAGCTCTCCAACACGAATTCAATGTCCTTTTATGTGTTACTTGCTGTTAGACTGCCTCGCATTATAATGACTCATTTGTGATGCTCCAAGTGCATGAATGGGGCAATGCAAACACGTATAAATAAAACGATATATTCAGGTTATAGCGCAAACAATGTGTTCAGCGCTGTACAAGGTAAATGACATAAGGCAAAGCGGAGACCCGGCCTGAGAGCTTACAATCTAAGAGTACGTACCTTTTATAGGCTGTTAACGTCCTTATGAGGGCCCTGGTGACTGTAGAGGCTGTGGTTGGTCTGCTGTCTGCTGATGTTTCTTTCCCCGGGAGACGGTGGTTTTAAAGGACGTTGTTGGTGCCGGTCTGATCTATTTTAGTCTGTGGGCTGGTACGCCGCCCGTGTGGTCACGTTTGGTATATGTTGCTGTTACTTTTATTCTCTCATGTAAGTTAACCATTGTGTCGCGCAGCTTCCTGGTAGCTGTCACCTCCATGTTTCCAACCTCAAACCATGTGTTTAAAAGGTCTTCAAATCGGGTTACACCCAGCGCATTCTGTGGTGCGTACATATGGGAAGCGTGTGGCAGTTACACGTGTGTAAATAAAACACCAGCCTTCTCCATCATACTAAGATTGTGTAGGTCACATGAAAGCAGCGCAGTTCCAGCACTTGGGGTGTTGTCACCTTTCTAGTTGAGTAGCAATTCTGTAATGATTAGGGATGGGAACGGAGGGCTCATTGGGAGTTGAATAAATGCCTTTTCTACCACATTGCTTTAAAAAGTAATATTTTTGCCTCCGGTTTTCACCTTTCATTACCCATACAACCACTGCGTTTTAGCGATGTCGGACAGCCGGACCGGAGTTTCCTGTAACTCAAGCTGCCCATAAATACGTTGTTGTTCGGACGTGAACCGGCGCCTAGATAAAGGCCAAGCCACGGAAGTGGGCGGTGTTTAGCTTTTGCAAAGGTGCTTAATACAGCAAGGTCAGTGTATGAAATGAAGGAAAGTGGTGTGAGTATTTGCCACTGGATTGTGAGCTGGAAGCAGGTGAGGAATTGGGTAGTTCATACATTGCGGATGTTTAGATTGTGCTAAAGTTTGAAGTTCAGTAATGGGGTCTCTATTGTGATTTAATTGTATTGAGCGGAAGGTCTCTGTCTCTGCTGATGACACAAGGTCATGTAAGGAATTAGGATGTATATTAATGCAGATTATATATGTTTATGCTCTTTGGAAGTAACAAAAAGCATGTGGCCTACAAACTAAATGGGACGCAATTAAATGAATCCTTGATGAATGCTTGCAGATAACCGGCCTGGCAATGGAGCACATTCATTGTGATGGTACAGGTTATCCGTTCCGTGTTAACTCCCGGTCAATGGGAGGTGACACTGTGACGGTTGAGATAAAGGAGAAGGAGCGGCTCAGTAAGTAAAGACCGTGACTCTGTAAACAGTGACACTGAGTTCATGTCAGGGGAACCTGGTTCAATTCCCGGCTCCTTGTGACCTTGGGCAAGTCACTTTATCTCCCTGTGCCTCAGGCACCAAAATGATAGATTGTAAGCTCCACGGGGCAGGGACTGTAACATTCCTCTGTGCTGTGTACCGCTCACTATACTGTAATTGTGACGTGATTTTGTGTCCCATTGGGAGAAAAGGGAAATACGAAATAAAGTTATTATTGTCAATACAAGCAACATTCAAGAACAGTACAAATGACACTGGAAGGAAAAGATTTCACAAACAGGACTGGTTCTTTATAGTGAGTAGTATGTGGCATTGACACTGGCACATGTTTTAGGAATGGGTGCTGCTTTGTTGAAGTGAATCAGAATTACTATGGTGCCCCCAGATCACTGAAGTCCGGGTGTAAGGGCTCTGTAATAGCTGCGGGGCCACCTACCTTTTAATGGGGATTGTGTTGCCCTGCGTGTGCCGGCTGGTGCAGTTGTACATAGTTGCCCCATAGTGACACAAGGAGAAAGGATTTCATGTCCTCCCTCTGCACGGGGTCTGCTCTTCAGCTGAGCATTTTCTGCAGCAATTCATAGAAGAATAATAAACAGCAAAGAGTTATGCCAAGCACACGGCAATAAGCGTGCCCGCATCGTCCCATGCCAAGCACACGGCAATAAGCGTGCCCGCATCGTCCCATGCCAAGCACACGGCAATAAGCATGCCCGCATCATCCCATGCCAAGCACACGGCAATAAGCATGCCCGCATCATCCCATGCCAAGCACACGGCAATAAGCATGCCCGCATCATCCCATGCCAAGCACACGGCAATAAGCATGCCCACATCGTCCCATGCCAAGCACACGGCAATAAGCGCCCGCATCGTCCCCATGCCAAGCACACGGCAATAAGCATTCCATCGCTCCCATGCCAGCACACGCAATAAGCGTGCCCACGATCGTCCCCTCCAGCACAAATAAGCAATAGCTGCCCGCATCGTCCCCTTCCAAGCACACGGCAATAAGCTGCCGCATCGTCCCATGCCAAGCACACGGCAATAAGCATGCCCGATCATCCCATGCCAAGCACACGGCATAAGCATGCCCTCTCATCCCATGCCAGCCACGGCAATAGCATGCCCAACGCCCCCGCCCCCCCACATCGTCCCATGCCAAGCACACGGCAATAAGCATGCCCGCATCTCCCATGCCAAGCACACGGCAATAAGCATGCCCACATCTCCCATGCCAAGCCAACCGCAATAAGCATGCCCCGCATCATCCCATGCCAAGCCACACGGCAATAAGCGTGCCCGCATCGTCCCATGCCAAGCACACGGCAATAAGCATGCCCCATCATTCCCTGCCAAGCACACGGCACTAAGCATGCCCGCATCGTCCCATGCAAGCACCACGGCAATAACATGCCCACATCGTCCACTGCCAAGCACACGGCAATAAGCTAGCATGCCCACATCTCCCATGCCAAGCACACGGCAATAAGCATGTCCCCATCGTCCCATGCCAAGCACACCGGCAATAAGCATGCCCACACTCGTCCCATGCAAGCACGCCTAAGTCATAATCATGCCACATCCGTCCCATGCCAAGCACACGCAATAAGCATAAGCATGCCCACATCGTCCCATGCCAAGCACACGGCAATAAGCATAAGCATGCCCACATCGTCCCATGCCAAGCACACGGCAATAATCATGCCCATGCCCACATCGCCCATGCCAAGCACACGGCAATAAGCATGCCCACATCGTCCCATGCCAAGCACACGGCAATAATGCATAAGCATGCCCACATCGTCCCATGCCAAGCACACGGCAATAAGCATGCCCACATCGTCCCATGCCAAGCACACGGCAATAAGCATAACCTCCCACAGCTCGTCCCATGCAAGCACACGGCAATAAGCATAAGCATGCCCACATCGTCCCATGCCAAGCACACGGCAATAAGCATAAGCATGCCCACATCGTCCCATGCCAAGCACACGGCAATAAGCATGCCCACATCGTCCCATCCAAGCACACGGCAATAGCATGCCCACATATCTCCCATCCATCACCACGCAATCACATGCCACACAGTCTCCCATTGCACAATCACACTTACCCTACCATCCGTCCGCCCCCATCTCCTCATCGTTCACGCGCACGGGAAGCATCTTCCGCATCGCCTATTCCCACACCGCATGTCCTCCCAATCGTCCCATGCCAAGCACACGGCAATAGCATGCCCACATCGTCCCATTGCCAAGCCCACGGCAATCACATGTCCACACGTCCCATGCAACACAACTCAATAGCATAGCATGCCCACAATCGTCCCATGCCAAGCACACGGCATAAGCATGCCCCATCGTCCCATCCAAGCACACGCATAAGCAAACTGCCCCATCGTCCCATGCCAGCACACGGCAATACATGCCCCATCGTCCCATGCCAAGCACAAACGGCAATAAGCATAAGCTGCCCACATCTCCCTGCCAAGCAACACGGCAAAAGCGTCCCCATCATCCCATGCCAAGCACCACGGCAATAAGCGGCCCCATCGTCCTCCCAAGCACCGGCAATAAGCATGCCGCATCATCGCCATGCCAACACACGGCAATAAGCTGCCCACATCGTCCCATGCCAAGCACACGGCAATAAAGCATGCCCACACTCGTTCCATGCCAAGCACCGCAATACATAAGCATGCCCACATCGTCCCATGCCAAGCACACGCAATAAGCATGCCCACATCGTCCATGCTGCCAAGCACACGGCAATAGCATGCCCACACTCGTCCATGCCAAGCACACGGCCAATCAACGGCAATAAGCATGCCCACATCGTCCTGCAAACACACGGCAATAAGCATAAGCATGCCCACAAATGTCCCATGCCAAGCACACGGCAATAAATCATAGCATGCCCACATCGTCCCATGCCAAGCACACGGCAATAACCATAGCCCATGCCCCACTCCCATGCCAAGCCACGCCTAACTGCCCCCCCATCGTCCACCAAGCACACGGTCAATAAGCATAGCATGCCCACATCGTCCCATCCAATCACCAGCACGGCAACTAGCATGCCCTAATCGTCCATGCCCAAGCACACGGCAATAAGCATAACATGCCCACATCGTCCCATGCAAGCACCGCAAGAGCATCAAGCATCCCACATCGTCCCATGCCAAGCACACGCAATAAGCATAAGCACCACATCGTCCCATGCCAAGCCACGGCAATAGCATGCCCACATCGTCCCATGCACAGCACCGGCAAATAGCATAATCATGCCCACATCGTCCCATCCAACACACGGCAATGCGCGTGCCCACATCGTGTCCCATGCCAAGCACAAAAACGCAATAGCGTTGCCCACATCGTCCCCATGCAACACACCAATAATCCTTGCCCCACCTTCCCCATGCCAAGCACACGGCATAGCATAAGCATGCCCACATCGTCCCATGCCAAGCACACGAATAGCATAAGCATGCCCACATCGTCCCATGCCAAGGCACACCGGCAATAAGCAGCCCACATCGTCCCATCCAAGCACACGGCAATAAGCGTTGCCCACATCGTCCCATGCCAACACCTGCAATAATCATAAGCTGCCCACATCGTCCCATGGCAAGCACACGGCAATAAGCATGCTACCCACATCGTCCCATGCCAAGCACACGGCAATAACATGCCCCCATCGTCCCATGCCAAGCACCCTCAATAACACTCCCACATCCTCCCATTCCAAGCACCACGGCAATCTGTTGCCCCATCGTCCCATGCCAAGCACACGGCAATAAGCGTGCCCCATCGTCCCATGCCAGCACACGCAATAAGCATGCCCTCAATCCCCATGCCCAAGCACACGCAATAAGCATGCCCGCATCATCCCATGCCAAGCACACCAACTAAGCATGCCCTCAAATCAATCCCATGCCAAGCACACGGCAATAAGCATGCCCGCCACATCTTCGCCTGCAAGCACACGGCAATAAAGCAATGCCCCATCGTCCCTTCCAAGCACACACGGCATAACATGCCCAGCATCGTCCCATGCCAAGCAACCACTCAATAAGCATGCCCCATCATCCCATGCCACAAGCACAAACGCAATAACGTGCCCGCATCTTCCATGCCAAGCACACGGCAATAAGCATGCCCGCATCTCCAATGCCAAGCACAGGCAATAAGCATGCCCACATCGTCCATTCCAAGCACACGGCAATAAGCATGCCCACATCGTCCCATGCCAAGCACAACGGCATAAGCATAAGCATGCCCCATCGTCCCATGCCAAGCACACGGCAATAGCAGGCCCACATCGTCCCATGCCAAAGCACAAACGGCAAATAAGCAGTGCCCACACGTCCCATGCCAGCACACGGCAATAACATAACATGCCACACTCGTCCCATGCCAAGCACAGACGCAAAGCATGCATCCACATCGTCCCATGCCAAGCCACCGGCATACATAGCATGCCACCATCGTCCCATGCCAAGCACACGCAATAAGCCATGCCCACTCGTCCCATGCCACGCACACGGCAATAAGCATGCCCACATCGTCCCATGCCAAGCACATACACGGCAATAACATAGCATGCCCCTCGTCCCATGCCAAGCACACGGCAATAAGCATGCCCACATCGTCCCATGCCAAGCACACGGCAATAAGCATGCCCACATCGTCCCATGCAGCACCACGGCAAGACCATAGCATGCCCACATCGTCCCATGCCAAGCACACGGCAATAAGCATAAGCCATAAGCATGCCCAATCGTCCATGCAAGCACACAACGGCATAAGCATGCCCCTCGTCCCCATGCCAAGCACACGGCAAGTAAGCCTGCCCCACATCGTCCCATGCCAAGCACCACGGCAATAAGCACTGCCCACATCGTCCCATGCCAAGCACACGGCAATAGCAAGCATGCCCACATCGTCCCATGCATGCCAAGCACAGGCAATAAGCATAACATGCCCCACATCGTCCCATGCCAAGGCACACGGCAATAAGCATGCCCACATCGTCCCATGCCAAGCCACGCAATACATGCCCACATCGTCCCATGCCAAGCACACGGCAATAAGCATAAGCATGCCCACATCGTCCCATGCCAAGCACCGAAGCGGCAATAAGCATAAGCATTCCCACACTCGTCCCATGCCAAGCACACGGCAATAAGCGCATGCCCACATCGTCCCTGCCAAGCACACACGAAATAATACCATATGCCATGCCACACATCGTTCCCATGCCAAGCACACGGCAAAAGATAAGCATGCCCACATCGTCCGCATGCCAAGCACACGGCAATCAATCATGCCCCATCCTCCCATGCCACACACCTGGCATAAGCGATGCCCACTCGCCCAATCATCCCATAGCACAACATCCCTGCAATAAGCTATGCCCCCATCGTCCCATGCCAAGCACACGGCAATAAGCTTGCCCGCATCATCCCATGCCAACACACGGCAATAAGCATGCCCCACATCGTCCCATGCCAAGCACCCGGCAATAACAATGCCCCATCGTCCCATGCCAAGCACACGGCAATAAGCATAAGCATGCCCACATCGTCCCATGCCAAGCACACGGCAATAAGCATGCCCACATCGTCCCATGCCAAGCACACGGCAATAAGCATGCCCACATCGTCCCATCCAACCCACGGCAATAAACGCATAAGCATGCCCCATCGCATGCCACACGGCTCATTCATGCCCCCATCGTCCCATGCCAACACACGGCAATAAGCATAGCCCCACATCGTCCCATGCCAAGCACACGGCAATAAGCATGCCCCATCCCATCGTCCCATGCCAACACACGGCAATCATAATGCCCACATCGTCCCATCCCAAGCCCACGGCAATAAGCATAGCTCCCCCATCGTCCCATGCCAAGCAACACGGCAATAAGCATGCCCGCATCGTCCCATGCCAATCCCCGCAATAAGCATCACGCCCACATCGTCCCAGCAAGCACACGGCAATAAGCATAACAGCCCACATCGTCCCATGCCAAGCACACGGCAATAACTCTGCCCACATCGTCCCATGCCAAGCACACGGCATAAGCATGCCCACATCGTCCCATCCAAGCACACGGCAATACGCATGCACCCAATCGTCCCTGCCAAGCACACGGCAATAAGCGTGCCCACATCGTCCCATGCCAAGCACCGGCACTAAGCATGCCCATCTCCCATGCAACACACGGCATATCATGCCCACATGTCCCAAGGCCAAGCACACGGCAATAAGCATGCCCACATCGTCCCATGCCAAGCACACGGCAATAAGCATAAGCATGCCACATCGTCCCATGCCAAGCACACGGCAATAAGCATGCCCACATCGTCCCATGCCAAGCACACGGCAATAAGCGTGCCCACATCGTCCCATGGCAAGCACACGGCAATAGCATAAGCCCCACTCGTCCCATGCAAGCAACGGTCAATAAGCATTCCACATCGTCCATCCAGCACAACGGCATAAGCTGCATAAGCATGCCCACATCGTGCCCATGCCAAGCACACGGCAATAAGCATGCCACATCGTCCCATGTCCAGCACACGGCATAAGCAATAAGCATGCCCACATCGTCCCATGCCAAGCACCGGCAATAAGCATAATCATGCCCACAATCGTGCCCATTCCATAGCACACGGCAATAAGCATGCGCCACATCGTCCCATGCCAAGCACACAGTGCAATAACGCCCATGACACAGCATAAGCACCACATCGTCATGCCAAGCCCAATCACCCATCGTCCCATGTCAAGCACACGGCATAAGCATGCCCACTATCGTCTGCCGCCCGCTAAGCTTCCATGTCCCGGGCCTGCCTGCTGCCAGGCTCGGCACATGTGGCCCAATTTCCCTCGGGACGCTTTAGCCATTCATTTGAAAAGACTTCCGTGGCTGCCGTGGCCACCCTGCTGTGGTGTCTCATTGCAGCATGTGACGTCCTGAGTGTGTCACAGGACTTGGGTAGCGGACCCTTATAGGAGCAAAAGAAACCAGTGACGTGGTTACAGGGGAAATAGTTCTGTAACGTTGGTTTGTAAGCGGTAGCCATACACTGTGTGTAATATCACTGTACTGACGAGGAGCACAGCCTCTGTGCATCATTCCTACAGTATGTTAGACCAGCAGAAATAGGACGGGCGAGACTTTGAGTTTAACACCTGAATCACAAGCCCCCGCCCCCCCACTCCCCCCTCACTGCGAGGACGATGGAAAGATTTAGAAAAAACCAATTAGGGATCAATAATGGGCCTAATTTGCTGTTTGTTCTCATTTATGAGACCATTACATGGCCCCCAACAGGTGCTTTTTGCAGATTGTAGGTTGCACCTTTTTAAAGCTAGTGTACCAAACTTTGTCATGACAGAGCAGTGATTATCACTAAGAGCCCCACAGCTAGTCAGAGTAACGCATAAGGGCCTCCTGTACACTTCTCACTGCATTGAAGCATCCTCTCCCCCCCCCCCGCCTCCCCCTGGTGCCGTCCTCTCCCCACCGCCCCCCTGCCGTCCTCTCCCACCCCACCCTCCCCTGTGGCCGTCCTCTCCCCCACCCGCCTCCCCTGTGCCGTCCTCTCCACCCCCACCCCTCCCCTGTGCCGTCCTCTCCCCACCGCCTCCCCTGTGCCGTCCTCTCCCCATCGCTTTCCCTGTGCCGTCCTCCCCACCCACCCCCACCCCCACCCACCTCCTTCCCTGTTCCTTCTCTCCCCACCGCCTCCCCTTTTACCTCCCCTCCTCCCACCTCCTCGCCCTTTTCCTCCTCTCCCCACCTCCTCCCCTGTTTCCTCCCTACCCACCCCCCCCCCCCTCGCCTCCGCCCCCCATCCTCCGCCTTTTCCCGCTCCTCTCCCCCCCGTTCCTCGCCCTTTTCCGCTCCTCTCCCCCCCCCTTGTCCTCCACTCCCCTTTTCCTCTCTCGCCCCCCTCTCCCCTTTCCCTCCTCTCCCCACCACCGGGTGATCCTCCCCCCTTTTCCTCCTCTCACCCCCCACTGTCCAGTCCCCTTCCCTCCTCAGTCCTCCCCCCCCGCCGACTCCCCTGTGCCCTCCTCTCCACCACCGCTCCCCTGGCCCTCTCTCCCCCCCACCCCCCCCCTCCTCTCCCACTCTCCCCACCCCTCTCCCCACCCCCCCCCGGCCTGCCTAAGCCCCCCGAACAGGCCACCCGCCCATCCCCCCACCCCAGGGTCCCTGCCCCGCCGGCCCGCAGTAGGACTCTCCCTCCAGCCCGGGATGCCACGACGGCCAGTGCCCTGCGCCCTCCTCTCGCGCCCGGCCCCCCCTAGCCCCACCGACGCCGTTTCGCAGTTCCAGCGTCCCACCCCCCCCGGCCTAAACCCGACTCGCTTTCACTTTTCCCGTCCTCTCGCTCCCGCCCCGCATACCTTAATCCTCCCCTTTTCCCTCCTCTCCCCTCCTCAAAGCCTCCCTTTATTCCCTCCTCTCTCCCCCCCTCGTCGTCCCCTTTCTCCCTCCTCTGCGCCCGTGCTCCCCCCCGTTCCTACTCCCCTTTCCCCTCCTCTCCCCACCGCCTCCCTGTGCCCTCCTCTCCCCATCGCTTTCCCTGTGCCCTTCTGCCACCTCCCCTGTGCCCTCCCCTCCCCACCGCCTCCCCTGTGCCCTTCTGCCACCTCCCTGTGCCCTCCCCTCCCCACCGCCTCCCCTGTGCCCTTCTGCCACCTCCCTGTGCCCTCCCCTCCCACCGCCTCCCCCTGTGCCCTTCTGGCCACCTCCCTGTGCCCTCCCCCCCCACGCTCCCCTGTGCCCTTCTGCCACCTCGCCGGCCTGTGCCCTCCCCCTCCCCACCCCCCGCCTTCCCCTGTGCCCTTCTGCCACCTCCCCTGTGCCCTCCCCTCCCCCCCTCCCCACCACCCTGCCTCCCTGTTCCGTCCTCTTCCCACCTCCTCCCCTGTCCCTCCCCTCCCCACCGCCCATCCCCTGTTCCGTCCCTCTTCCCACCGCTCCCCGGTTCTGTCCCTCTCCGCACCGCCTCCCCTGGTGCCCTTGCTGGCCACCTCCCAATGTGTCCCTCGGCCACCCGCCTCCCCTGTTGCCCTTCATCCCCCCCTCTCCCCCCCGCCTCCCCTGTGCCCTCCTCTCCCCACCGCCTCCCCTGTGCCCTCCTCTCCCCACCGCCTCCCCTGTGCCCTCCTCTCCCCACCGCCTCCCCTGTGCCCTCCTCTCCCCACCGCCTCCCCTGTGCCGCCCTCTCCCCACTGCCTCCCCTGTGCCCTCCTCTCCCCACCGCCTCCCCTGTGCCGTCCTCTCCCCACCGCCTCCCCTGTGCCCTTCTGCCACCTCCCCTGTGCCCTTCTGCCACCTCCCCGTGCCCTTCTTTCCCTCCCCTCCCCCCCCACCTTCCCTGTGCCCTTCTTTCCCTCCCCTCCCCCCTGCCTCCCCTGTGCCCTTCTGCCACCTCCCCTGTGCCTTCTGCCACCTCCCCGTGCCCTTCTTTCCCTCCCCTCCCCCCCACCTTCCCTGTGCCTTCCTACCCTGTGCCCTTCTGCCACCTCTCCCGTGGCCTTCTTTCCCCCACCTCCCCTGTGCCCTTCTCCCACCTCTCCCGTGGCCTTCTTTCCCCCCCACCTTCCCTGTGCCCTTTCTTCCTTCAGTAATCAAAATATGGACTGAACCTGTTTAGCGGTCTCTTTGAGAAACTCATTTTGGCACAGATTAACTAAACTGGGTGACGTTCTTAACGCACCATAAGACTCCGCCAATTCAATGGGGTGCACTTGGGCGTATCATTTATTGAACCGACGACTTTTATCTCTCTGGGCGCTCCAACAATTAGCCCAGTTGCTTTGCCTCCCTGCCTGTGCAGCCCGCGGATGTCTTATGCTGAGAAGAATCGAGCTAACCTAGATTAAGGATTTTGTGTCATTCAAAATCTAGAAAACAGGATTGCTGTTTTTTCGTTGTGTTTTTTACTTTTCTTTTTGTGCTTCTATGAATGTTTCTGACCCTGCTTTCCCATGATGCTTTGCAACGTAACATTACTTTCTAATCCGCAGTGCCTCAGATATTTCATTAAACCTGATGGTTGCTGTATACACACGCGTTGGTTCATCCTTAGACTGCAGCTTTTTTCCTCCTGTTGATTCTCCCGTGCAGAGGTCTTAGTGCAATGATTCTCTCTGGTTTTGCCTTTCAGATCTTACCAATATATTTGAGTCCTTTTTGCCCCAGTTGTTGGCCTACCCTAACCCAATAGACCCACTTAATGGTGATGCTGCAGCCATGTACCTCCATCGACCAGAAGAATACAAACAGAAAATTAAAGGTAAGACTTTACGATGCAAGATGATTATCGGATAGGAACATTTTTAACGATTATTTCCCTGTTGATCTAAATACCGTTCTCTGACTCTTAACTTCCACCTGTCGTCATCACATTCGGTGGATGAATTCAATCAACCGCCTGGCTTCCAGAGGGCCTTGCAACGCATCTGGCACGGAAAGGGTTAAAACCGCACATTTTCCCATCCCGGTTTGGAGCTGAATACTATTGTGTAATTACCCCATTTACAAACGGATGCCATGTTTGCACAATGGATTAAGAACAATGTTGAACTTCGATTCTAACATATTAATTTTGAATAAATCCTTTTGTGCAAAATTTAAGACTAAATATTGGGGTACATTATACTAGATAATCTGTGGGGCGGAGAGGGAAATCCATAATGTGCCCATGGGGATAATTACTGTATGTAATATGTTGTATATACAGCTATGTTCCTGATAAGGGTGGCTATCAGTTTTATACATGTGATGCCAAACCCACTTTAATTGGAACAGAAATGTATTCAGCATTTTCATTCCACGCCATAGTGTGGAATTTGGAGTTCAAACTTCTACGTGGTCATATAACTGGAGTTGCATGGTGATCTTTTACCACATGTTTTCTCTGTGAAATAGGAAGCCTTTAGCTCTGTTATCCGCTACACGTGGCAGAAGTCTCTTCCATGTCTGGCAATCATCTTGGATGGGGGACGCAAGTCCAACAAATATATTTCCTAACTGCAAAATACTCAACAGAATCACAGAGGAATTTTCTGAGTCCGTGGCTGTTGACATCTAACACAGTACTGGGGTTACATGTTTACACTTGGATTGTTATTGTTACATTCTTAGCTGTGTTGCTGGTTTTAATACCACACCCCCTCTCCACAGTTCTGAATGTAGTGGAAACCTGACTTGGCTGCCCTTTGTAGCCTCAACTACTTCCTCTTTGCATCCCCTGCAAAGTTGATTTAAGGTTCTCCTAAATAATATCTAGGACTGTCAAAGTTTTTGTAATCTGACATCCAGTTAATGTCTCATTCAAACTGAAGGACATTGAGGCATAAAAATAAAACATTCTCTCCGAGTTTCATTTGGGCCATTGATGCTGTTTTGCTGATGTCTTTTCTGTATATTACTCTCTACATGGTTGTCGCCATTTGAGAGCGAAAAATGGAAGTGAATCTCTAGAATTACCCAGTGTTAACGTTGTGTGTTCTTCCCATCTCTAGAATACATCCAGAAATATGCAACAGAAGAGGCACTGAAAGAGCAGGAAGAGCGGACTGGCGACAGCTCGTCCGAGAGCTCCATGTCCGACTTCTCGGAAGATGAGGCCCAGGACATGGAGTTGTAGTAGAAGCAATCTGCTTTTCGGAAGCGAAAAACAAAAAAAAGACTGATTTTCCTAACCATGAGAAGCAGACTATAATATTCATATTTAAACAAAGCAATTTTTTTTATTACTAAAACAAGGTTTTTATGAATAATAGCATTGATATATATCTCCCTTTAGGTCTTGATTTTCCGGTCCTTTTCTCGACCCAATGTGCATAGCGTGTTCCACGTTCCATTTTGGTAGCTGTGTGCATGAGTTCAGAAGTCCAACATCGTGTGCTACTTGAACTCTGTTTAAGGGGGGGGGGAAAGATATTACACACAAAAAAAACCCCCACAAAAAGCAACAAAATAACAATTCTGGCTGCAGTGATACGTAGTTTCAAGTAGTGTCGTCATTATCAGTGCCCGGCCAAGCGGAACGCACCTTGGACGATATGCCGGAACACGACATTCAACGCAGCTAAATGGTGAACTTTAAGGCGTATTGTATTTAAAAAAAAAAAAAACACACAAAAAAAAAGCCTTTAGATTACAAAAACATCAAAGGAATGTGTGCTTTTGTGGGTCACCTTTTTGGTGTTCCCTTCATTATTATTTTTTGTTTATTAATTTTTTTTTTTAAGCCTGCAAATTAGATTGAAAAACACAAATTAAAGGAGACCGTAAGAGCAGGACTTCATAAACACCTGTCTTGGATTTTAAGTTCACTCCCCCCCCCCCCCTTTTTTTTTTTTTTTTTTCTTTTTTTTTTTATTTTTTCTCCCCCCCCCCCCCCCCCTGCCTGTTTAGGTCGAGATGAGGAAGGGGACTTTTGAACCGCTGGTGTTGTGCTCTGTTGGAGGGCTTCAGCCAGACTGACTTCATTCACTTGGTTGGAGAGGAGGGTGGGCTGTTGGTAAAGTGACCCATTGCCATTATTTTTTCCTTTTTAGAGAGAGGGTGGTGAATTGTATGACTTAATTTACTTTCAAATATAGAAGAGGCTACACTTGTGCGTCTGGTTATTCCAGGTTCTTGCAAAGAAAAGAAAAAAAATACCCCTGAGTATCTGCATGTTTTCCACCGTTTTCATTCACCCCACTATCACATCATTCAGTGGTTAAGCTGCAGACTAAGGATTCTGGGTAGTGACATGGAAATGAGCACCCAGTGGGTGTCACAGCTTCCCATCCACTTTGACATGGATGCCCTACAGCTTTTGCCTGCTGCATCACACAGCTTATACAGCTAGGCCCGGGACAAGGAATATGCAGAATGAGTGGACCCATTTAGACAGTTGTTTGGAACTGATCAATTTGAGATCAGTCACTGATTCTGCATGGTCAAGCTTGTAGCATGGCTGCCGACTAAGGTAAAGCTGGGGATAGCTGTCCAGAAGTGGGACCTGACTTCTGGCCAGCCCTGGACCCCTTCCTGTGCCGTGTTCACCCTTGTGCATTATGCAGAAAGGCCTCGCCACTTAAACAGGCCCCTCATGAAGAGCAGAACGACACCCCCCCATGCTCGGAACCAGTTTCTCCCCCTGTCAGTCCCCCCTTCCCTCTGTATTACCCGCACCCCAGGTCAAAATTTTAGCCCTGGGAAAGCTGTAAGCGGGCCTGGCTGGTACTGTTTGCCAACCAGATATAATCCATTTATGTTGGATAAAAAATAAAACATGAAGCCCTTGAAGCACCTTGCCGTCTCTTGCAAGCAAATCAGACCGCAAAGCAAGTCAAGTCGTGCCCTTGATCAGTGTTCCGATTGCATGCTGGTCTTTTGAGCAGTGAGTGTTTGTGTTGGAATCACAGGCCATGGATAGATCCCAGAGGATGCTTTGGTGAATGACACCTCCTTACATTTTAAAGACTGTTTGGAATTTCAGTATCCCAAGGCGTGAGCTGTTATCTACGCCCCCCTGGTATCCCTAGTTCCACTTGGCAACACGCGTGTGCACAAAAAACCCTGCACTTGAGTGGATAAACCGTATAAAGTTCTAGCTGTAAAGGTCCTGGATTAATGTAGGTTTGTTGCTGGTTGTGATGGTTAGTAGTTTTATTTTCATGAGCTTCTAACATCAAGTCTCTCCAGCATGTTTTGTAAAGAAGATAATTGTGGCAAACTTGTATACACCGAGCGCCTGTTATTCCATTTAAATGTATCACAACCAGCAAGGAAGCTACAGTACAAAGTGAACAATAAACCTGGTAGACAATGCGGGAGCTTGTGTTTATTTATTTTTCAGTTTGGAAGACTTGTCCCCGAGCGTGAAACACACCTAATGGCATGATGGGTGTGCGCTGTTTATAAGATGTTCCTTTAACTAATTTGTAATGGAGGCCACATTTCTGAGTCCGCACGTCCAACAACGGTGTTCTGTCACAGCAAAGTATGTTTAGACTGAAGAGAATATTACATAGACTGTTCATTACCCAACGCTGGGTGTGAGCCGAACACTACAGCTTCGGTGCCCTTGTGCCGGTGTCTGAAAAGCCCTGCCCTTTCCTCTCACCGTGCTGGGCGGGATTATCCCTGCCCTTAATCCCTGCCCTTTCCTCTCACCGTGCTGGGCGGGATTATCCCTGCCCTTTCCTCTCACCGTGCTGGGCGGGATTATCCCTGCCCTTTCCTCTCACCGTGCTGGGCGGGATTATCCCTGCCCTTCCTCTCACTCCCCACCGAAATAGGAATGGGGGGACGGGGATTGAGGTTATATAAGGGGAGTGAGAGAGGGAGAGATTAGGAGTAGGGACGAGTGGGTCGGGGGCGGGTGTTGAACATAGGGAGGGGAAGGGCGGTTGGATTAGGGGGAATGTGGGGAGGGGTGCTGGGCGGGATTATCCCTGCCCTTTCCTCTCAACCGTGTCTGGGCGGGATTATCCCTGCCCTTTCCCTCTCACCGTGCTTGGCGGGATTATCCATTGCCCTTTCCTCCTTCCCGCACCCGTGCTGTGGGCGGATTATCCCTGCCCTTTCCTCTTCACCGTGCTGGCCGGGGATTATCCCTGCCCTTTCACCTCACGTGCTGGCCGGATTATCCCCTGCCCTTTTCCTCTCACCCTACCGTGCTGGGCGGGATTATCCCTCCCCTTTCCTCTCACCCAGTGCTGGGGCGGGATTATCCCTGCCCTTTCCTCTCCTCCTCGACCGGTGCTGGGCGGGATTATCCCTGCCCTTTCCTCTCGCCGTGCTGGGGGGTTATCCCTCCTTTCCTCCTCCCTCTCGGCCGTGCTGGGGCGGGATTATCCCTGCCCTTCCCCTCTCGCCGTGCTGGGCGGATTATAATCCCTGCCCTTTTCCTCCACACCGTTCTGGCGGGATTATCCCTGCCCTTTCCTCTCACCGTGCTGGGCGGGATTATCCCCTGCCCTTTCCTCTCACACCGTGGCTGGGCGGGATTATACCTGCCCTTTCCTCACCGTGCTGGGCGGGATTATCCCTGCCCTTTCCTCTCCCACCGTCTCTGGGCGGGATTATCCCTGCCCCTTTCCCGTCTCTCACAACCGGTGCTGGGCGGGATTATCCCTAGCCCTTCCCTCTCACCGTGCTGGGCGGGATTATCCCTGCCCTTTGCCTCTCACCGGTGCGGAATTACTCCTTTCAGCGGGCGGGATTATCCCTGCCCTTATCCTCTCACCGTGCTTGGCGTGGATTATCCCTGCCTTTCCCCTCTCACCGTGCTGGGCGGGATTAATCCCTGCCTTTCCTCTCCTCACCGTTGCGGGGTGCCTCCCAGCAACCTGCGGATTATCCCTGCCCTTTCCCTTTCCTCTCGCCGTGCTGGGCGGGATTATCCGCCCTTTCCTCTCCGCCGTGCTGGGCGGATTACCTGCCCTTTCCTCTCGCCGTGCTGGGCGGGATTATCCCTGCCCTTTCCTCTCGCCGTGCTGGGCGGGATTATCCCTGCCCTTTCCCCTCACCGTGCTGGGCGGGATTATCCCTGCCCTTTCCCCTCACCGTGCTGGGTGGGATTATCCCTGCCCTTTCCCCTCACCGTGCTGGGCGGGATTATCCCTGCCCTTTCCCCTCACCGTGCTGGGCGGGATTATCCCTGCCCTTTCCTCTCGCCCTGCTGGGCGGGATTATCCCTGCCCGTTTTTAGTTTCCTTTTTCTTTTCCGTTGGTGCCTTACCCAGATTTCCGGTGGCATGTACTGCCCTTATCTCGGCTACATCATCGCCCCCCTGCCTTGAACGATTGGAGAAGTTTAAATGATTACTAGATCTCAATTGCATCAAATTAGATTGATCACCATTTGGTTGTCCCCTCGGTAACCAAAAACAAATCAAATTCAGGCTCCCAAAAAAAAATGTATCAGAAAGTCCTAAATAATACAGGTGGGGTTTCATTTTTTTGGCATATTAAACCAATCCTTGCGATTAGTTAGTTTTAGTCCTAAATAAGCCCACAACGCCTGGGGAGAGTAAATTCCCCAACCGTGTCGGGATTCACCCTTGGAATAGTTTTTGGAACCGGTGATTAATTCGTATGCAGATAATGAAGGAAATCCCACTGTTTGCAATGCATTCCGGAAACGGACCCTTTTCCAAGCAGTTTATAAAGGTTATGTCCTGGAGGAATCCAACCGCTCCTAAATATTAATCACATTATTAACGTTTCGTTGAAGAGCTAGATTCTGATGGAGCGAGAAATAATATTATTTATTTTTTAGTCTTCTAAAAGGCATTCCCAGAAACCAGAAAGGAATCATTTCTATACAGTGCAGACTGCCACGGGGTTATATTTAAATATACCGCACCAGGACTTGGGAGCAAAAGCTTTCCTGGGTGTTCCCTTGCCAGTGAGCAAATGAGCCATGCACTTTGTCGCGGGATAGACCCTGCCACGTTTCACTGCTGCTTCCATCCAGTGGTTTGATTCACAAATATATAAACGAGGATCTTTCTGCACCAATAAGGCAAAATATTTCTATTCACCGGTGCTCCTGGTTTGGGGAATCGCTGCCTGCGCTCCCGAGTTTCAGCTTTCAGTTGGGAAACGGCACCACAGATTTCTGCAAAATAATTCTTTTATTGTGCCAAGTAACCAGCCATAGAGGCAGATTGCTCTGCCGACCGTTGTTACTTGGCTCAATAAACAATGCTTTTGCAGAAACCCGTGGTGCCCTGTTTCTCAACTGAAAGTTGATTCACAAGTAGCCATTACGCCGTTTTTTTATTCAGGCGTGACGGAGACCTGGAACAAGGGCTGCCCAGGGTCGTGTTGGGAGTTGTAAAAAGTTCTGAATCCCTATTTCTGACTTTCATCAAGGTCCTTGGCAGGCTAATGCACCCGATTCAAGGCAATTGGCAGTCAACTTATTTATAACATGTGTTACCAGGAAGTAATACATTGAGTTACCTCGTTTTCATGTCTGTCCCGGGCACAGAGTTATGATGACAGATACATAGTTACATTAAGTGAGCAGGGTTATACATTATATACAAGACATTGGATTACATTAGGCCAGCGGTGTGCAAACGGGAGCATGGGCTGCGCGGCAGTTACAGAGGCCCCGCGCTAAAAGCGTGAAGCCTCTGTAAAATGTACTTACCAGCTTCTTGTCGACGCGTCCCGTGATGTCACATGACCCCGCAGCGTCATTTGACGCATCATTAGAGGCGAGGGCGTGACCGAGGAGGCAGCAGGTAAGGAGGGTGCAGGCGCAGGGAGTTGCATTCGGTTAACAGTGTGCTACATGAAGACCTTGCATGAACAGTTAAAGATGAAGTTATAGGCGTATGTAACAGTTACAGACCACATTCAAATGTGAGACCACTTTCATTTTTTTAAGAACTTGGACTGGTGGTGGTTTTGAGAGTCTCGGGTAGATTGTTCCAGTTGTGGGGTGCACGGTAAGAGGAGGAGCGCCCTGATAATTTGCGGGACCATAAAGTCCCTTGGAGGCCTTTCTCGAGTGATAGGTGCTGCGTGTGGTAGGGGTGAGGGGCTTGTTCAGATATAGGGGTAGCTTGCCCAAGAAGTAACGCCACCACCGACATTGGTAAATCTCCGTAATTTCTTGAAGGGCTTCTTCAAAGGTGTCCACCTTGTACGAAAGTGAACTGATGGTGGTGGCGCTTAATTGGTTAAACGTAGGAAAGTGGCACTTCTGGAGAAAAAAAAATATAAGATGTGTTCAATGATTTTATTGGGTGGAAAGCAAGATCAAACCTAAAGCAAGAATATTAATAGCAAAACGGTTAGAAAAGTGAATATAGCACCCATTCATTGTGAGATGGGCAGGCAAATTAATACCACTGCCTACTCAATAATAAGTAAATGTATTTGCCTCTGTGTATACCAAGGCGGAGCCAATTGCAAAAATATTACAACAAAAGGAAGCTACAACCTCGACGTTTGGCTAGCGCAGGAAGCAGTACAAAGGAGGTGGAATAAAATGAATGTAAATAAGGCACCTGGCCCCGATGGCATGCACCCAAGGGTTCTTACGGAGTTAAATTCAGTAATCGCCAAACCGTTCCATTTAATATACAAGGATTCAATTTCCACATGCTCAGTACCACACGATTGGCATAAAGCAGACCTGCCTGTATTTATAATGGGCGCTAGATTACAACCGGGGAATTACAGACCTGTAAGCCTGACATCAATAGTGGGGAAGCGAAAGTTTATTAAGGGATATTCTGGAATACCTATTGGATAACTAGTATCAGCAATAGACCACATGGATGTATGAGGGCTAGGTGCAGGGCTGGATTACCCATTAGGCATGTTGAGGGGAGGGGAGGAGTGCCAGGAGAACGGTCCCCTGGCTGGAAGGCAGAGCATTGTGTTAATGGCTTCCCTAGGCTGCAATTATACCAAAAAACGCCTGTTGTGTCTCCCGTAGCGACACCGCTCGGCGCAAAAAAAAACTACTTTCATAGACACGTGACAAGTGGCTATACCAAACCCAACGGTCTCCCCACTCGCTGCTGCGAAGCGGGAGACAGCTGATGCTTTTTCATCATTTGTTTTTGCGCCGCGCGGTGTTGCTACGGGAGACACCACGGGCGTTTTTTTGGCAGAATCGCAGCCTTACACCGGGCGCTGTGCTTTTTCCGGGCCCTGCCCCCTTATTGCTACATGTACAGGGGCTTCTGAGAGTTGTAGTCCAGATCCAATGTTTGAACAGTTTAAGACAGCAGAACCACAAATCCCACAATCCTTTGTGTAGCCCCAGAAAGAGGAGATCACATGACAGGCATCAGCCAGTCAGTACAGAGACTCCTAGGGATCTACTAGTTCCTATAGGGAGTTAGGACCTGTATCCCCTGCCCTCCTGCAATGCACCCCCATGCTTCTCATCTCTCTTGCACCCCCAACCCCTCTCTCTTCCTCCTGCCACAATCTCGCTTTCCTGCACTCACTGCTTCCCTCTGTCTCTCCTTCCTGCCCACCTTATTGCCCCTGTCTCTGCCACCTGTTTTCACTGCCTTACCGAGTTCATGCTGCCGCAGACCGCGTGTGGCGCGATCAAATGCTTTAAGGCATTTGCACCCACTCCCTCTCTCCCTCCCACCTGCACATACTGTCTCCCTCCCACCTGCACCCACTCCCTCTCTCCCTCCCACCTGCACATACTGTCTCCCTCCCACCTGCACCCACTCCCTCTGTCCCTCCCACCTGCACATACTGTCTCCCTCCCACCTGCACCCACTCTCTCCCTGCCACCTGCACCCACTCCGGTTTTCTCCTCCGACCTGCACCATACTGTCCTCCCACCTGCACCCACTCTAACTTCCTCTCCTGTCACCCACTCCCGTCTATCCTTCCCACCTGACACATACTGTCTCCCTCCCACCTGCACCCACTCCCTCTCCCTCCCACCTGCACATACTGTCTCCCTCCCACCTGCACCCCACTCCTCTGTCCCTCCACCTGCACACACCTGCCTCTCTCCCTCCCACCTGCCACCCCACTGCTCTCTCCCTCCCACCTCGCACCCACTCCGTCTCATCCTGCCACACCCTCGTCCCTCACATACTGTCTCCCTCCCACCTGCACCCACCCCTCTCCTCCCACCTGCCAACTTCCCCTCCCACCTGCACCCACTCTCTCCCTGCCACCTGCACCCACTGCCTCTCTCCCTCCCACCTGCACCCACTGCCTCTCTCCCTCCCTACCCCACTACTCCTCCTCCCACCTGCACATACTGTCTCCCTCCCACCCCTGCACAAACGCCATACTCTCACCACTCTCCACCTGCCATACTGTCTCCCTCCCACCTGCACCCACTGCCTCTCTCCCTCCACCTGCACACATGCTCTCCCTCCCACCCTGCCATACGTCTCCCTCCCCACCTGCACCCACTGCTCTCTCCCTCCACCGGCCATACTGTCTCCCTCCCACCTGCACCCACTGCCTCTCTCCCTCCACACCTGCACCCACTGCCTCTCTCCTCCCACCTGCACCCACTGCTCCTCTCTCCCTCCCACCCTGCACCCATATCTGTCTCCCTCCCCCGACCCACTGCCTCTCTTCCCTCCCACCTGCACCCACTCCTCTCTCCCTCCCACCTGCACCCATCTTGCCTCTCCCTCCACCTGCACCCCACGTGCCTCTCTCCCTCCCACCTCACCACTGCTCTCTCCCTCCCCACCCCACCACGTGCCTACTTCTCCCTGTCCACCTGCACCCCACTGCCTCTCTCCCTCTCACCTGCACCCACTGCCTCGTCCGCCAACCCCCCACCTGCACCCACTGTGCCTCTCTCCCTCCCACCCCTGCAACCCACTTCCTCTGTCACACTGCGACCTACTGGTCGCCCATGGGCTTCGCTCCCTCACCACACTGATGCTCTCTCTCAATGCACCCACCCCCACCTGCACCCACTGTGCGCTCATCCCTCCCACCCACCGCACCCACTGTGGCCTCTCTCCCTCCCCACCCACCTGCACCACTGTGCCTCTCCTCCCTCCACCCACCTTCACCACTGTGCCTCTCTCCCTCCCACCCACCTGCACCCACTGTGCCTCTCTCCCTCCCACCCACCTGCACCCACTGTGCCTCTCTCCCTCCACCTCACCCACTGTTCTCTCCCTCCCACCCACCTTCACCCACTGTGCCTCTCCCCCCCCCACTGCACCCACTGTGCCCCTCCTCACCCACCTCACCCACTGTTGCCTCTCTCCCACCCACCTTCACCCACTGTGCCTCTCTCCCTCCCACCCACCTGCACCCACTGTGCCTCTCTCCCCCTCCCACCCGCCTGCACCCACTGTGCCTCTCTCCCTCCCACCAGCCTCTGCACACCCACTGTGCCTCTCGCCCCTCACCCTTCCTCCTGCAACCCACTGTGCATCTCTCCTCCCCCGCCTGCACCCACTGTGCTCTCTCCCGCACTGCACCCACTGTGCCTCTCTCCCGCCTGCACCACTGCCTCGCTACCTCACACTCCTGCCCCCACTGCTCTCCCCTCCCACCTGCACCCACTGCCCTCTCTCCCACCTGCACATTTACTGTTCCCTCCCACCTGCACCCACACAGCCTCTCTCCCTCCCACCTGCACATAACTGTCTCCTCCCACCTGCACCCACTGCCTCTCTCCCTCCCACCTGCACCCACTGCTTCTCTCCCTCCCACCTGCACCCACTGCTTCTCTCCCTCCCCCGCACCCACTGCCTCTCCCTCCCCCCCTGCACCCACTGCCTCTCTCCTCCCACCTGCACCACTGCCTCTGTCCCTCCCACCTGCACCCACTGTTGCCCTCTCCCTCCCACCCTGCACCTACTGTGCTCTCCCCTCCCACCTGCCACCCACTGTCCTCTCCTCCTCCCCACCCCGCACCCACTGTGCCTCTTTCCCTACTCCACCGCACCACTGACCTTGCCTCCCTGTCACTGCACCACTGTGCCACTGCCTCCTCCCACCCACCTGCACCCACTGTGCCTCTCTCCTCCCCACCCCCTGCACCCCTGTGCCTCTCTCCCTCCCACCACCTGCACCACTGCCTCTCTCCATCCCACCCACACTCACCCACTGTGCCTCTCTCCCCTCCCACCCACCTTCACCCACTGTGTGCCTCTCTCCCCCCCACATCACCTGTGTCTCTCCCTCCCCCCCCTGCAACCACTGTGCCTCTCTCCCTCCCACCCACCTGCACCCACTGTGCCTCTTCCCCTCCCACCCACACTGACCCACTGGCCTTCTCCCTCCCACCCACCTTCAAACACACTGGCCTCTCTCCCTCCCACCCACCTTCACCCACTGTGCCTCTCTCCCACCCACCTGCACCCATGTCTCCTACCCACCACTGCACCCCACTTGTGCCTCTCTCCCTCCCTCCCGCACCCACTGTGCCTCTCTCCCTCTCACCTGCACCCACTGTGCCTTGCTCCCTCTCACCTGCACCCACTGTGCCTCGCTCCCTCCCCCCCCTGCACCCCATGTGACCTCTCTCCCTCCCACCCACCTGACACCACTGGGCCTCTCTCCCTCCCACCTGCACCCACTGTGCCTCTCTCCCTCCCACCTGCACCCACTGTGCCTCTCTCCCTCTCACCTGCACCCACTGTGCCTTGCTCCCTCTCACCTGCACCCACTGTGCCTCGCTCCCTCCCCACCACCTGCACCCACTGTGCCTCTCTCCCTTCCACCCACCCTGCACCCACTGTGCCTCTCTCCCCCACCCACCTGCACCCACTGTGCCTCTTCTCCCTCCCACCCACCTGCACCCACTGTGCCTCTCTCCTCCCACCCACCATCACCCACTGTGCCTCTCTCCCTCCCACCTGCACCCACTGCCTCTCTCCCTCCCACCCACCTGCACCCACTGTGCCTCTCTCCCTCCCACCCACCTGCACCCACTGTGCCTCTCTCCCTCCCCACCTGCACCCACTGTGCCTCTCTCCCACCCACCTGCACCCACTGTGCCTTCTCCCTCCCACCCACCTGCACCCACTGGTGCTCTCTCCTCCCACCCACCTGCACCCACTGTGCCTCTCTCCCTCCCACCTTCACCACTGTGCCTCTCATCCCACCACCTGCACCCACTGCCTCTCCCTCCCACCTGCACCCACTGTGCCTCTCTCCCACCCACCTGCACCCACTGTGCCTCTCTCCCACCCACCTGCTCCCACTGTGCCTCTCTCCCCCCCACCTGCACCCACTGTGCCTCTCTACCTCCCACCCACTGCACCCACTGTGCCTCTCTCCCCCCACCACCCCCACTGTGCCTTCTCCCTTCCCCTGCACCCACTGTGCCTCTCTCCCCCCCGCACCACTGTGCCTCTCTCCCACCTGCACCCACTGTGCCTCTCTCCCGCCTGCACCCACTGCCTCTCTCCCTCCCACCTGCACCCACTGCCCTCCCCTCCCCCTGCACCACTGCTTCTCCTCCCCACCTGCACATACTGTCTCCTCCCCACCTGCACCCACTGCCCTCTCTCCCTCCCACCTGCACATACGTCTCCCTCACACCTGCACCACTGCTCTCTCCTCCCCCACCTGCACCCACTGCCTCTCTCCCTCCCACCTGCACCCACTGCTTCTCTCCCCTCCCACCCCACCCATGCCTCTCCCTCCCACCTGCACCCACTGCCTCTCTCCCTCCCACGCACCAATGCCTCTCCTCCCACCTGCACTACTGTGCCCTCTCCTCCTCCACCTGCACCTACTGTGCCTCTTCTCCCTCCACACTGACCCACTGTGTCTCTCCCCCCACCCGCACCCACGTGCCTCTTCTCCTCCCACCACCTGCACCCACTGTGCTCTCTCCTCCCACCACCTGCACCCACTGTGCCCTCTCCCTCCCACCCACCTGCACCCACTGTGCCTCTCTCTCCCCACCCACCTGCACCCACTTGCCTCCTCCCTCCCCCCGCACCCTGTGCCTCTCTCCCACTCCCACCCACCTTCACCCATGTGCCTCTCTCCCTCCCACCACCTTCACCCACTGTGCCTCTCTCCCTCCCACCCACCTGCACCCACTGTGCCTCTCTCCCTCCCACCCCACCTGCACCCACTGTGCCTCTCTCTCTCCCACCCACCTGCACCCACTGTGCCTCTCTCCCTCCCACCCACCTGCACCACTGTGCCTCTCTCCCTCCCACCCACCTTCACCCACTGTGCCTCTCTCCCTCCACCCACCTTCACCCACTGTGCCTCTCCTCCTCCACCCACCTTCACCCATGTGCCTCTCTCCCACCCACATGCACCCACTGTGCCTTTCCCACCCACCTGCACCACATGTGTCTCTCCCTCCCACCCACCTGCACCCACTGTGCCTCTCTCCTCCCACCCACTGCACCCACTGTGCTCTCTCCACTCCCACCCCACCTGCACCCACTGTGCCTCTCTCTCCCTCCCACCTGCACCCACTGTGCCTCTCTCCCTCTCACCTGCACCCACTGTGCCTTGCTCCCTCTCACCTGCACCCACTGTGCCTCGCTCCCTCCCACCCACCTGCACCCACTGTGCCTCTCTCCCTTCCACCCACCTGCACCACTGTGCCTCTCCTCCCCACCCACCTGCACCCACTGTGCCTCTCTCCCTCCCACCCACCTGCACCCACTGTGCCTCTCTCCCTCCCACCCACCATCACCCACTGTGCCTCTCTCCCTCCCACTCACCTGCACCCACTGTGCCTCTCTCCCTCCCACCACCTGCACCCACTGTGCCTCTCTCCCTCCCACCCACCTCCTGCACCCCACGTGTCCTCTCTCCCTCCCACCTGCACCCACTGTGCCTCTCTCCCTCCACCCACTGCACCCACTGTGCCTCTCTCCCTCCCACCCACCTGCACCCACTGTGCCTCTCTCCCTCCCACCCCACCTGCACCCACTGTGCCTCTCTCCCTCCCACCTTCACCACTGTGCCTCTCTCCCACCCACCTGCACCCACTGTGCCTCTCTCCCACCCACCTGCACCCACTGTGCCTCTCTCCCACCCACTGCACCCACTGTGCCTCTCTCCCACCCACCTGCCCACTGTGCCTCTTCTCCCACCCACCTGCACCCACTGTGCCTCTCTCCTCCCACCACCTGCACCCACTGGCCTCTCTCCCTCCCACCCCAGCACCCACTGTGCTCCCCCCCCCCTGCACCCACTGTGCCTCTCTCCCGCCCCACCCCCCACTGTGCCTCTCTCCCACCTGCACCCACTGTGCCTCTCTCCCGCCTGCACCCACTGCCTCTCTCCCTCCCACCTGCACCCACTGCCTCTCTCCCTCCCACCCCTGCACATTTCTGTCTCCCCCACCTGCCAACCCACTGCCTCTCTCCTCCCACCTGCACATGTCTCCCTCCACCTGCACCCACTGCTCTCTCCTCCCCCGCACCCACTGCCTCTCTCGCCACCCTCCCCTGCCACCCACAGTTTCTCCCTCCCACGCACCCACTGCTCTCTCCCTCACACCTGCACACACTGCCTCCTCCCTCCCACCGACACCCACTGCCTCTCTCCCTCCCACTGCACCCACTGTCGCCTCTCCTCCCCCACCTGCACCACTGTGCCTCTCTCCTCCCACCCGCAACACTGGCTCTCTCCCTCCCACCACCTGCCACCCACTGTGCCTCTTCCTCCCACCCACCTGCACCCCCATGGCCTCTCTTCCTCCCACCCACCTGCACCCACTGTGCTCTCCTCCCACACACCTGCACCCACTGTGCCTCTTCCCCCACACAACTGCACCCACTGTGCCTCTCTCCACTCCACACCCACCTCTCACCCACTGTGCCTCTCTCCCTCCCACCCACCTTCACCCCACTGTGCCTTCTCCCTCCCCCACCACCCTGCACCCACTGTGCCTCTCTCCCTCCCACCCACCTGCACCCACTGTGCCTCCTCTCTCTCCACCCACTGCACCACTGTGCCTCTCTCCCTCCCACCCACCTGCACCCACTGTGCCTCTCCCTCCCACCCACCCACCACTGTGCTCTCTCCCTCCCACCACTTCCACCACTGTGCCTCTCTCTCCACCCACCTTCACCCACTGTGCCTCTCTCCCCTCCACTCCCACCTCACCCACTGTGCCTCTATCCCACCCACCTGCACCCACTGTGCTCTCTCCCTCCCCCCACTGCACCCACTGTGCCTCTCTCCCTCCCACCACTGCCCCCACTGGCTTCTCCCTCCCACCCGCCTGCACCCACTGTGCCTCTCGCCCTCTCATCCCTCCTGCAACCCATGTGCCTCTCTCCCGCCTGCACCCACTGTGCCTCTCTCCCGCCTGCACCCACTGTGCCTCTCTCCGCCCTGCACCCCAATGTGCATCTCTCCGCCTGCACCCACTGTGCCTCTTTCCGTTGCACCCACTGTGCTCTCTCCGACGCCTGCACCCACTGTGCCTCTCTCCCGCCTGCACCCACTGTGCCTCTCTCCCGCCTGCACCCACTGTGCCTCTCTCCCGCCTGCACCCACTGTGCCTCTCTCCCGCCTGCGCCCACTGTGCCTCTCTCCCCCTGCACCCACTGTGCCTCTCTCCCCTGCCCCATGTGCCTCCTCTCCGCCTGCGCCCACTTGCCTCTCTCCCGCCTGCGCCCACTGTGCCTTCTCTCCCCCTGCACCCACGTGCCTCTCTCCCGACTGCGCCACTGTGCCTCTCTCCCACCTGCACCCACTGTGCCTCTCTCCCACCTGCACCCACTGTGCCTCTCTCCCGCCTGCGCCCACTGTGCCTCTCTCCCACCTGCACCCACTGTGCCTCTCTCCCGCCTGCACCCACTGTGCCTCTCTCCCCCGCACCCACGCTGCTCTCTCCCGCCTGCACCCACTGTGCCTCTCTCCACTGCACCCACTGTGCCTCTTTCCCGCCTGCACCCACTGTGCCTCTCTCCCACCTGCACCCACTGTGCCTCTCTCCCACCTGCACCCACTGTGCCTCTGTCTAATTCTCCTGCACACACTTTTTGCAAGAACAGTGTAAGTTCTACAGTGCAGGAGACACAATCATTTAAATATATATATATATATAGCCCAAGGTAAGAAAAAAAAAGTGTGATTTAAAGCAGGTTTTCCTATTTATAAATCTTGAGAGAGATGGATATAGATGTGTGTCTCTTACCTTCTCGGGAGCGGCCCTTCTCCTGCAGTGTCGCGACATGGCGTCAGAAGGGAGAAGAGCTTCCGCACCCCTGCCACAGCGCGCAAAGCCTTATATTTTTTGATGACAGACTGACGTAAACCGTAACATACTGTGAGAGAAAGGTGTTACTTTTCAACGTAAGGACAAAGTGGAAGCCTGGGCAGGTAAATGGCAGATGGATTTAACACGGATAAATGTAAGGTTATGCATTTGGGAAAGAATAAGCATGGTACAGGCAGTCTCGTTTTACAACGCTTCGCTTTACAACGAATGGCTTATCCAACGTATGCAATGCATACCTATATTCATTTTTACAAAGCCCAAAATGGCTTATCCAACGCTCTTACGACGCTTTGCAACGTTGTGTATGTGTATATAATATCACATTCACATAAAAACGTTGCAAAGCGTCGTAAGAGCGTATATATATATATAATATTATACTATATAATATTATATTATACTATATAATATATTATTTATTATGTTATATTATATAATACAGTATGTACACTGTATAATTTATGTGTGTGCTGCGTATCTTATTGCCTGCATAAAATATTTGGTGTATTTTAGTGTTAAAAATGCCTTGAGGAACGGAACCTTTCATTTAAACAGTGTTCCTATGGGAAAACGTGTTTCGCTTTACAACGTTTCGCTTTACAACGCCATTTTGAGTAACGCATTGTGTCGGATAACCGAGGACTGCCTGTACCTATAAACTAAATAGGAAAAAATTAGACCAAACCTTGATGGAGAAGGATTTCGGTGCTTGTAGACAGCAGGCTTAGCAATAGTGCTCAATGTCAGGCAGTAGCTGATAAGGCTAATTGGATATCATGCATAAAAAGGGGTATGGATGGAAGGGAAGAAACCATTATGTTGCCATCGTATAAATCCCCAGTAATAGCGCATTTTGAGTATAGAGTACAGTTTTGGGCACCATGCCTTAAAGGCATGGAACTGGAAAAGGGGTACAGAAGAGCCACCTAATTAATAAAGTGGATGGAAGGTCTGACTTATGAGGAAAGGCGTCTAAGAGGGGATATGATAACTATTTACAAATATATTCAGGGACAGTACAAGCAACGTTGAAAGAATCTCTTCATCCCAAGGACAGTACAAAAGACTCGGGGTCAGACATTAAGGTTGGAGGAAAGGAGATATCTCCAGCAACAAAGGAAAGGGTTCTTTACAGTAAGAATTCATTACTCATGGAGACTGTGATGGCAGATACAGTAAATTTGTTCAAAAAAAGTTGGACATCTTTTTACAAAGGAAAGGTATACAGGGATATACCAAATAAGTATACATGGGAAGGATGTTGATCCCGGGAGTAATCTGATTGCCAATATTTTGGAGTCGGGAAGGAACCAGGGTTGCCACAACTCCGAGTTTGACCCGGGTTTCAGTTGCGTATCTCCAGGCTACTGGTTTCTATTTGAAATCAGATTTTGTATATTTTAATTTTTCTTCGTAAAAATACTTATGAGTATCTGCTCCAGGGGTTCGCAAACTTGGGGGGAGGTGGCGGGAGAAGAGGACGGAGGAGCACCAGTGCAGGGCGGCAGAGGAGTTGGACAGCGGGAGCAAAGCAGGGCGGCAAAGGAGGTCCACAGGAGTGGAGCAGAGCGGTGGTCAGTATTATATTATACTACCGTACAAGTGATAGAAGAATGGTGCTCAAAAATACTAGGGCCTGTATCCTTATATTAAAGGGAGTAGAGCAAGCACTGGGTAATGATGAATGAATAATAAAAGCACTAAACCTATAATGGGGCTCTAAACACCCTGAAGGTGGGGGTACGTGTACGGAGTCACTTCCCCCTCCTCATTGGGTTGGCCCCAGGTAAACGTACTCACGAGACCCCCCAGTAGCTCTCTCCAAAGAGTGCAGCTGTATCCAGGTCAGGAGAATCCAAATGCAGTGTGTGTGCAGCGCACAGCAGAGTAACGGAGAGCAGGTCTGGCAAAAAATCACTCTTTAATGGAAAGCCATAAAATAGAGGGTTGCAGCCCTCCTACGCGTTTCGTGCAGATTGCGCACTTTATCAACACTGATTTATTTTTCTAAAACCTCTAAAAATTTGTCATGTTTTGCGATTTTTAAAGATGTTGCTTTATGCAGCTATTTTTACATATTTGTATTCGCATTTATATTGTATACCGATTTTAATAAGGTTTTGTTTTTTTTCCCCATGCGATTTAGGATTACATCCGGCCCGACTAATATCACGTTTATGAACATGTGACTACATTTCTTAAAATTTAATTAGGGGGGAAAAGTATCTGGGTTAGCATTCCCCAGAAGGTGGCAAATGCGTCCGAGGGTGTTTACAATCTTTACTTGTTCTCGTTCGTGAAACTACAAACTGTCACGTTTGGTCTTTGTAAAGTAATCATAACGCCCCCGTTAAATGAGCCGATACACGACGTTTAGAAGGAAGATAATGAATTTCACAGGACTGATGATGAAATGTAATAATGTTTCACTCAGTAAAACGTCACCCTGTGGGTGGGCGGCTGGTTTTTAGTCTCCAGTATCTAAAAGTCTTTAGCATTGGCGAGGTGTTCACGTGTTTTCCGACGTATTTTACTAACCGTTGACACGGTTTCCCATCCCCTAGCTCAGGGGTACGCAAACTCTAATCCCTGCCCCCCTCTCCTGCCTTTCCCCCCCTGCCTGCTCTCGCCCCCTGCTCGGCGTCAAATGACATTGCGGGGGTCATGTGACATGTTGCCATGGCAACGAGATGTCACGTGCCCCCCCCCCCCCGCGTCATTTGACGCCGGGTTGCCATGGAGACGCGACGCTGGAAAGTTAATGTAAGTAACGTTACAGAGGCCTTGTGTGATCCCCGGCATTTAATTTAAATGCCTTTGGGGAAGTGCGGGGCCTCTGTACCCGCCCCCTCCCATAGCTAGCGCTTGTCCCTTTTTGCTGATTCACAGTATTGCGGCCTCTTTCAGACACACCCAATGTACTTTGCATGTAACCCTATTGTCTGTCCTCCCCTCCTCTCTCTGCGTTTGCATTTCCACGCAGACGTTGTGTATCCTGCATTATCTGTGGTGGAATTTCTGTGTTTTTCAAGGACACTGTTTGCTCTGTTTAAGTATATGCCAAAGCAATAGCATTAATGAGGGTCTTGGTAACATAATAACCAGTTGGTTCTGGATGCTGGAGTTGTGCACGTTATCCCTTCTCACAGAGGATTAGCCAGTAATGTGCTGGGGAGATAATGGAACTGCTACACACACTGGGGTTTTTTTTTTTAACGTAGGTTGAAAGCAGGGGGGGTGGGGGCACCTTGTTCCCAAGATAGAGACCTGTAAATGTAACGTCAGTACCATCCCCTTCGGGGGAAACAAAATGGCAAACGCACACACCCCCTGCAAGCTTAGAACCCAAACCCACCACATAAATAAATATATATAAATTTATAGCCCCTTTACCCCCACCCTAAGTGAGATTTGGTCTGCTACTCCATATTTACTGCGGTGCGGTGCGTACCTGTGAGGTAACAAGAGGGTTGAGTGATCCGCGTTGGTGTGGGGAATCATCAGGACCGGTGTACAGGGTACCTTTTGTTCATTGGTTGCAGCCCCTCCAGTCAGGATTTTATTTATTTATTTATAAAATATTTTACCAGGAAGTAATACATTGAGAGTTACCTCTCGTTTTCAAGTATGTCCTGGGCATAGAGTAAAACAAATAATACATGGTTACAAATACAGTTACATAAATGAACAGGGTATACATTATATACAAGACATTGCGTGCACAGTTAAAGAAAATATATATTATGAGCGTGTGAAACAGTTACAGACCAGGTTAAAATGTGAGACAGCCTTAGATTTGAAAGACCTTAAACTGGTGGTGGATGTGGGAGTCTCTGGTAGGTTGTTCCAGTTTTGGGGTGCACGGTAAGAGAAGGAGGAACGGCCGGATACTTTGTTGAGCCTTGGGACCATGAACAGTCTTTTGGAGTCTGATCTCAGGTGATAGGTGCTGCAAGTGGTAGGGGTGAGGGGCTTGATCAGGTAGCTGGGTAGCTTGCCCATAAAGAATTTGAAGGCGAGACAGGAAAGGTGAACTTTGCGCCTAGACTCTAGTGATGACCAATCTAGTTCTTTGAGCATTTCGCAGTGATGTGTTTTGTAGTTGCATTGGAGAACAAAACGACAAATTGAATTGTAGAGGGTGTCAAGTTTGCTAAGGTGGGTTTGAGGAGCCGAGCCAAATACTATGTCTCCATAGTCAATAATTGGCATTAGCATCTGCTGTGCGATACGCTTTCTGACCAGGAGACTTAGGGAGGATTTGTTCCTGTAAAGTACCCCTAGTTTGGCATAGGTCTTGGTTGTCAGGGTATCAATGTGCATCCCGAATGTTAAGAGGGAGTCAAACCATATGCCCAGGTATTTAAAACTAGTGACAGGGGTTAGGGTGGTGTTAGTGTTGGTTCTAATCTGGAGCTCAGTCGCTGGAAGCTTTAAAAATGTAGTCTTGGTCCCAAATACCATTGTTACAGTCTTGTCAGTGTTTAAAAACAGTTTATTTTGGGAAATCCAGTTTTCGAGTCTCAAAAAGTCAGACTGAAGTATGTGTTGAAGGTCAGAGAGGCTATGGCTGTGTGCATATAGGATTGTGTCGTCTGCATACATGTGTATTGAGGCTTCTATACAAGCTTTGATGGAACCTCTGGATAGTAGGATGGCCCAGACTGACACCTTTCTTTAGCCCAAGACAGTGAATCACTCTGATAGATGTTTCCATGGTATTTATTGCATGTTCAGGATCTTACAGCAGTGCATTCCTTTCCTTGCTTCCCCTAGTGAAGGTATCACTGATAGGGCTTGAGTCCCATACCAGGCCTTCTGCATGGTGGTGCTCCTGAGGCCTCCTAGTGAGTCCCCGGGTTGCTGTTGTTCAACTCCATAGAGGGAGAAAAGAGACACATCCACTTTTGGAAAAGTGCCAGTTTTTATACCCTTGGGTTGTGCTTGTAACCCTGCCCTATAACAGAGCAGAAAAAACAGGTAAAAAAGACACAGCACTACTTCCATGCAGAGTAAAAGAAGATCACAATGAGAGCATTCCCATAGTGGAAAAAATATATACTAATTTATTGGATCATGAAAAACATACACAAGCAGGATGCCCACACTTACGCGTTTCAAGCCTTAGCTCTTTATCTTTTTGCTCTTGATGAAAGACTGAAGCACACCTGTACCCTAGGACGTGGGATCATTGCCCAAGGATGCTACACTACACGTGAGTCCTTGAGGTATATCTCATATACCATTCACGATATATTATATCCATGTACAATTATCTGGACACTTTTTATTGTGTGAATTCCTTACTACAGTGCCAAGTGGGATATTTCCAGCTTGATTCGATTATATGTGGGATCTGATCTATTATGTCAATATTTTGATACCCAAATGGGGTACTCCATCAAAGGACCTTAAAATCGCATATACTGATTACAGCTACTTATGTGTTTTGAGCATTCCACAATGTTTTTTGTGCTATAACAGAGCAGGTCTGGATGCTGACAGGCCATCACATCCAACATGTGACCCAACCATGGTTGTGAATGATGGAAGTGTGTGCACGGTGCAGGTTCCCCTGCGTATAAATGCCTCTCACTGAGGCGTGCGTGTGTGTGCGCACCTGGTTGTGAATGATGGAAGTGTGTGCACGGTGCAGGTTCCCCTGCGTGTAAACGCCTCTCGCTGAGGCGTGCGTGTGTGTGCGCACCTGGTTGTGAATGATGGAAGTGTGTGCACGGTGCAGGTTCCCCTGCGTGTAAACGCCTCTCGCTGAGGCG
>CM071571.1:195529780-195545191 GCA_036426205.1 Ascaphus truei
TGGTTGTGAATGATGGAAGTGTGTGCACGGTGCAGGTTCCCCTGCGTGTAAACGCCTCTCGCTGAGGTGTTGGAAAGAGCAGGTCCTGTCCTGACACTAATTAGGCAGATTCTCACAGATGAACAGGTTTAATGTCACCGCTTCTCCTGCTGATTGTTCCTCCAGAGGGTTACACAGAACCCTCCTTAACAAGCGGCTTGTGCCTCTCAGGTCCCGAGGACCCGTAATTAATCCATCTGGTGAGGAAGAGGAAGAATAGGTGTGTGTAGGTGTCAGAGAGGTGTGGGGAAGGGCCTTTAACCCCTTGTAAAGAAGCTCAGACCGGTCCCCTATATGAATGTACATGGTGGGATTTGGTATACCTGTGGATACAGGAACCTGCCTGGCATTTTCTGTGCATGCATTGGTTAAATGTAAAAATAAATATGCGCCCCATGTCTCCCTAATCTATTTAAAGAACATCATTTGGGGAATTGTAGCAACTATCTGTGACACCTTTTGTCTGTTATAGGGGACGACGGGCTGGGGGCTAATGACGGTTACCGTGGCTCTGTTTGTTTTCTAAACAGGAGACACTTTACATATAAGGCAGCGATTTATACTCCGTGCGATTTATACTCCGTACGATTAATACTCTGTGCGATTTATACTCCGTGCGATTTATACTCCGTGCGATTAATACTCTGTGTGATTTATACTCCGTGCGATTAATACTCCGTGCGATTAATACTCCGTGCGATTAATACTCCGTGCGATTAATACTCTGTGCGATTTATACTCCGTGCGATTTATACTCCGTGCGATTAATACTCCGTGCGATTTATACTCCGTGCGATTTATACTCCGTGCGATTAATACTCTGTGCGATGGCGCGCGACAAGTACAAATGGCAGGATCCCTTAGAGGCCGCCCCTAGTGCGCACGACTGAGTGCGATGGCACGACTGCGTTTTTCTAAACACAAATGTCACGTGAGCGATTCAGCCAATCACGGCTGTTGATGAACAGATTTATTTCTGCGTATAATGTAATGTATTCTGCACATACAGTGCTTACAGGAAAGAGCAGCTGCCCTGGGTTTTAAAAGGATCCAGGTGTGAGCTGGGGATCCAGGCTGGCGAGCTCAGTGTGAGCTGGGGATCCAGGCTGGCGAGCTCAGTGTGAGCTAGGGATCCAGGCTGGCGAGTTCAGTGTGAGCTAGGGATCCAGGCTGGCCCATCTTCCGTTCTTCTTTTATCTTCATCATTGTGGCAGTATTGCCCCAAAGTAGGTGGCACGGGTGTAAGTTGGGCAGAAGCAGAGATTGCCCATGGTGATATTTAGGGGGGAGGGGGGTCTTATTGATGATTTTTATCCCCCAACTTCAGTTCTGTCATCACATTCGTAAGTGATCTCAGTGATAATTACAGCCAGGTTAATTGGTTAAATACAGTTTAATTAACGTCTGTGGAAAGGTCCCCAGCACGCAGTGTTTCATTGGTAAATTTCAATCTGGGTAAACGTGCGCCTCGCCTCCGCACCCACTTTCACTCCCACGATCAATATGGAGAAACTAAAGCCAAACAAGAAAGGGGATAAGTGGGGAGATATGTATACAGGATACAATGCAATACGAAAACTCCCATGTAACACAATGGGCTGCAGTCGCGGGTCTCTTATTGACTCAACATGCAGGGTTTCCGGTGCTGAATTTGAAGGCCTCGGTGAATGAGTGAATGTCCTTGTAGGATTTCCCACTTCAAGGCCTTTCCTTTCTACCAGACTTATCTCCCCTTCCCCCCCACTTCCTCCCCCCTTTCCCCCCCCCCTTCCTACCCCCCCTCCGCTGCCCCCTTCCTCCCCCCCTCCTCTGCCCCCCTTCTCCCCCCTCACATGGGAGGCTCTTGAAGTAAATAAACCCACGCTGAATTTCCAATCGGTAAAGGCAGCCACATCTTGGATTAAAGCAGGGTTGCATTTTTGTTAGTTTGGTTCCATTCTTTACAGAACGTTGTTCTAGGTCCGATACTGACGGATTGTACCTAGCTGCACGAGGACAGTCCACAATTAGTTGGAGATAACTGTACCAAAGCATTAAAGAGGCTGGGCCGATGAAAACCTGGTGAATTTACCACACGTCGGGGCCTGAGTATGCTGCGTATATTGCGTATATTGCGTATATTGCGTATATTGCGTATATTGCGTATGTTGTCAGAGCTCTGTACAGGATCAGCGCTGATTCTCCGGAGCTTTGGCTGTGAAATCTTTGCATAGAGTTGCGTTTCTGTGATCATTTCCCCGGAGAGTCCAGGTTAACAAGTCTGAACCATCCGCAGCTCTCACCGCAAATTGCCACATCTGGGCTCAGCTGTTTCTACTTTAAATATAACCAAGGAGGGGCCCTTATGTGTAGGTGAGCCGTGGACATTGTGTATTTCAGCTCCATCTATACAGTGTAAGCTTATCACACAGTCACAAGGATATATATCACGCAACATTTCAACAGGATCACATCACACACACACACACACACACACACACACACACACACACACACACACACACACACACACACACCACACACACACACACACACACACACACACACACACACACCCACCACCCCACCCCCCCCCCCCCTAGGTTGCAGACCTGCGTAAGACATGTGAATGTGCTCACAAGTCATCTTTTTATTTGCAATATGGTGGAGGTTTCTTGTTGCCTTTTTCACCCACCATAACTTAAAACGTGTGTGTGTCGCATATAATTGTGTGTGTCGCATATAAACGTGTATGTGTATAAAACACGCATATTGTAAATATCCACATATACATAAATATGTGTACAGTTTGGTTCCTGTTCTAACGGTCTCATTGCCCATTGTGAGGATAAAGTGCCGCTGTCATTCCCGGTAATGTTTTGCAGTACTCTTATTTGTAGTAATATGACAAAACCTGACGACGCATCGGCCCCACAACTCGTGTGTTTCCACTGCTCCAGCGCTCTGAAAACGCGGCGTCCACACTCCCACCCTCCCTGATAAGCCCTGTTTCCGTAGGCTCAGCTGCGTGCGTTCATCCCCGAAATGCTGAAGTACTCCACGGGCCGAGGGAAGCCTGGCTGGGGCAAGGAAAGCTGCAAGCCCATCTGGTGGCCAGACGATATCCCGTGGGCCAACGTTCGCAGTGACGTCCGCACAGAGGAGCAGAAGCAGAGGGTAAGTGCGCCGTTTAGGTCCCGCGCTGCCAGCATCGGGGGTCATCTCGAGCCTAGTGCGCACAAGCTCATCACCGTGCATGTCCCAGGACATCATTATTCTGATATACTTCGGTAGGGAGATGACCAGTCCGCTAACCATATTTTCTTGCGTAGTTCTGGCCGTGTAACCCAAGCTCATAGGGAGTTTGGAAGCCGGGTCACTGGTCGCTTAGTCTTTCCCATGAAGCTTCTCCGTCAGTTGGCATGTGCCGGGTTCTTCCCAGGTGACCACTGAGAGAGGTAGTGCAGCACCGAGTATACCTCTGCGCTGCTTCCTTTGGGGCCGTGATTCTTGGCAGGGGAGCAGTGAAAACTCTGGCGAGGATGAACCGCATCACAATTTCTAGAACAAGGAAAAGTGTTCATAAAGCTGGGTAGTTCTGACTTCTAGCAGTCCTGCTTATCCCGGAGACATGCTGGTTCCTTGTAGGGTTTCATCCCTTTTAGGGGAACGACATTGGGGTTCTTCATAGATTATAGTGCACAGAGCTTTTGGCAACACCTCAACGGTTTCTTTCCTGTACACACATATATGTATGTGTGTGTATATGTCTGTCTGTCTGTCTGTCTGTCTGTCTGTCTGTCTATCTAGTCCTATAGCACCACTGACATATCTACCCAGTGTATATATACTATTGTCAGTTTCTTGGTAACCTTTATTGTGCAGTCTTGTAAGTGCGGGGTCTGTTCTTTCTCTTAAAAAAAATTAATATATATATATATATCTTTATTTTCATAGTGCCATCCATGTACATAGTGCTTCACAGCAGTAACACACGTCTATAATAACACGTAATGGGAACAAGGGCTTTGACATGAGTAGACATTAGAAAAAGGAGTACCCGCCCCGACGGGATTACAATGTAAGGGGTAAGAAGGGAGAACGTACGGAGACGGTAGCACGACCTAACTGTTCTTGTTACTTGCTAATGCAGCAGGGAGCCCCTGCCCAGGGCTGCAGTGTGCGGGACGCCCCGTTTCCCCATGTTATCGGGTCGTGACTGGAATGCTTAGCTGTGGGTGTTCCATCTGCTGCTTAATCCCTCAGGCGACTCACGGGGGTATCTAGCTCCCCGGGGTGACCCCTGTGGCCACTAACGTGGTTGTGACGTGGGGTCGGTGGGAAATCTATTTTTTTTTTTTTTACCTAGCTTCATTTTCTTAAAACTATGAAGCACCAAATAGAGTGTCGGCTTAAAAAAAGGGTAACCGATATTTAGGGGGGGGGGGGGTACCTTTTTTATTACTCTTCCACCTGGTTTGCTGACCCGCAATTTGCTGCTTTAACAAGTAATGATCCTTCTCATAGAGCTGGCCATGTATTCTGCACTGTACGTGTTTGCAGAGGCGATAAGTCCTGGCCCGAAGAACGGGAAATTCTCATTCTGGTTGCGGAGGTGACCGGGAGTTAGTGACACATCCAAGGTCACGGGGTGCCGGCGCTGAGCTTGGAACGCACCCACTTCAAAGACTGTGTTCTTAAAACTAAGCCAGGGGGTGCTCAACTCCAGCCCTCAGGAACCCCCGACCCCCTCCAACAGGTCAGGTTTAAAGTATATCTACGCTTCAGCACAGGTGGCTCAATCTTCGACTGCACCATCTGTGCTGAAGCAGGGATATCCTGAAAACCTATTGGGGGGGGTGGGGGTTTGAGAACCCATAATGCATTCTGCCTGTCATATAATTTGATGCTGGATTAAGGTCACAACCCCGCCCGATATTGTACAATCCTTCTTATATGTGTGTTCTTTAAGCTTGCCTAAACCGGGGAGTCCCTCAGTTCTGGAAACCCCCAGATAATATGGCCACGTGGTCACCAATAGGATGTTGCCACGTCGTCCCTTGATGACATCACTGTTTTTTTATTGGCCGTTCCGGGTGTGGGGGAGGGGGGGACAAAATACCCTGGGAATTCGGGGGCTCGCTAGACATAAAGGGACCCTCGGGGCAGGTAAGATAACCTACAAAAGCATAAAACGAGGGGTGAGTTGCTGCTCTGACTGCTTCCTGTTGCTGCTGTGACTGCTTCCTGTTGCTGCTCTGACTGCTTCCTGCTGCTGCTCTGACTGCTTCCTGTGTCTGCAGGTTTCCTGGACACAAGCGTTGCGGACAATTGTAAAGAACTGTTACAAGCAGCACGGGAGGGAAGATCTCTTGTACGCGTTTGAGGATCAACAGCAGCACGTGACGACTACACATGGCATCGCTCACCTCGTACCGTCCCAAACTGTGGTCCAGACCATCAGTAACCCGGATGGCACAGTGTCCCTAATACAGGTGGGTTATTTTTACCTGCCCTGGTGGCACGGCAGCCCTCAGACAGATCTGCACAGTCAGGATTTTATTGAGCCGTGTTTTGGTCCTGACCGAGGACCCTGCTCAAGGTGAATTACATAGAAATCTCTCTGTTCCGCGCTGCACTCCGTAGACGCAACGCCGTTACGGCGTGTTTACACGAGCGGGCGGCAAACTAGATTGTGTCCTGAATGAAAGCTGTGTGTGTCATCATATGGCGCTGATGAAAACGTACGTGTCACTGCGTTCCTCTGGAACGGGCGCTGTTTTAGCGCTTCTAAGCGCTATATTTCAGTTTTTTATTTATTTTATTATTTAGGCTTTTTGAGTATAAGGTGTTCTAGGTGATGTATTATTTCCCAAAGTAACATTTGTATGCCTTGATTTTGTGTACATTTTGTTTTTGAGTACTTTTATAATTGTCACTTGCGAGGAAAAGTTATTCACACTTTGCGTGTGTGGCGTGTGTGATCCTAGTAGTATATGGAATTTACCTTAAGACAGTTCCTTTGTCAGGTCTCAAACTTGAGCCCATAAAATCACTATTTCACACTGAATTCGGGTTACGATAAGTGTACAGGCTGTCCTCGTTTTACAACGAATGGCTTATCCAACGCTATGCAATGCATACCTATGTTCTTTTTTACAACGCCAAAACGGCTTATCCAACGCTCTTATGACGCTTTGCAAAGTTGTTTATGTGTATGTTATACTATATAATATATAATATTTTTCTATTACTTTATATATTGTTATATTATATATATAATACAGTATATGCACTACATAATTTGTGTGTGCTGCATATCTTATTGTCTGCGTAAAATATTTTGTGTATTTTAGCATTAAAAATGCCTTCAGGAACGGAATCTTTCATTTAAACAGTGTTCCTATGGGAAAACATGTTTCGCTTTCCAATGTTTCGCTATCCAACGCCATTTCGAGTAACGCATTGTGTCGGATAACCGGGGACTGCCTGTATATCTATCTATCTATATCTATCAACCGTGCGTGCCTGAGCAATCACTGGCAGTCGTCTTTTGTTCGCACATGCGCGGTTGGTGTTCCCTGAATTTTTAGTTATTAAAAAATGTATTTATGTGGCCTGAAAGCTTAACTGCAAATATCACGGAAATGCTCGCGGCTATAAGGTGCTCAGAAACAAAGCGGTTGCAACGTTGCAATTATCAGAGTTACGCGATGCAAACCTTTCTTTTGAGATTAACTATTGGGGCTCCCCGGGAAGGAGCTGCTCATGCCCCACTTTCGTGATTCTTGGACAGTAAAGTCAGTGATGACTTCAAATGAGAAGCTACGGAGTTTGTCACTTCCGATGCACACGATGCCTAGGGTCATATTTGAACCAAAATGTCCATATTTATAGAGGGTTATTTTCCCCATATCTTCTTTATTTATCCTCCTGTCTGAGATCAGATACATTGTAAGGAACCCCAACCCTCTCTAATAGCGCGCCTGAGATCAGATACATTGTAAGGAACCCCAACCCTCTCTAATAGCGCGCCTGAGATCAGATACGTTGTAAGGAACCCCAACCCTCTCTACTAGCGCGTCTGAGATTAGATACATCGTAAATTCTTCTGTATCTGATACAATTTTAAAATGACCTGACAATTACAGGGGACCCTTTAAGGATGCCCGGGAAAACCAAGGGTTCTTAGGAACCCTGCTTGAAAAGCACTGATCTAAACTGTAGCTGATCTTATGCGCAAGTCCAGCACTGATTAGAATTTTGCCCCGACACCAAGTCCTGTGAGAGACTGGTATTACATTGTATGTGACTCAGATTAAGGTGGCCACACCGATTTCCCCACAGAGATGTGAACATGGACTTGTTTGTCGGGACTGTCCTTTTGAGCGCGGAGATTCAACCTATTGCATGGGCTGGCCAAACTCAGTCCTCAAGAGCCACCAACACGCCAGGTTTTAAAGATATCCTTGCTTCAGCACAGGTGGGGATTGAGCCTTGAAACCTGTTGATTGAGCCCCCTGTGCTGAAGCAGGGATATCCTTAAAACCTGGTGTGTTGGTGGCTAATGAGGCCAGCCCTGTGACTTCTTGCTACAGTTCTCACAAGCTGAGCAGGCTGATGGAGCTGTGTGTGAGCCCGGCTCCATCATATAACTAACTGCCCTCTGTGTATGTGAGCCCAGCTCCACCATATAACTAACTGCCCTCTCTGTATGTGAGCCCTGCTCCACCATATAACTAACTGCCCTCTCTGTGTGTGAGCCCGGCTCCACCATATAACTAACTGCCCTCTCTGTGTGTGAGCCCGGCTCCACCATATAACTAACTGCCCTCTCTGTATGTGAGCCCGGCTCCACCATATAACTAACTGCCCTCTCTGTGTGTGTCTCCCGCAGGTTGGCACAGGAGCTACCGTGGCCACTCTCGCTGACGCCTCAGAACTGCCAACCACAGTAACCGTTGCACAAGTTAATTACTCCACGGTCAGTGATGGCGAGGTAAGGACCGAGGGCCTTATTCTATATACGACGACGTGGCCGCTTCCGGATGCAGATCCCCATTGAAGAGACTGCAGATTTTTTTTGCCGAAAAACGTCCCGAACGGCTACTTCGGCGTATATAGAATTTCCCGCTAAGTGGACAGCACAGCACCGGGTGCGGCTTACCTAGTATTCAGAAACCCGACAACTCCAGTTCTCCAGAACCCCCAACAGGTCCGGGATCAGTCAATCACTGAGCCTCAAGGGCCACCAGTGGGTCTGGTTTTAAGGATATCCTTCAGCACAGGTGGCTCAATCAGTCCTTGCTTCAGCACGGGTGGCTCAATCAGTCCTTGCTTCAGCACGGGTGGCTCAGTCTCCAGACTGAGCCACAGAATGAGCCACCTGTGCTGAAGCAGGGATATCTTGAAAACCGGACCTGTTTGGGGTTCTGGAGGACTGGAGTTGGCCACCTCTGATCTACTGGACCGTTGACTGGTCATGGCGCCTAGCGCGTTGTCAAACAGATCCTTGCTCGCGGTCGCGTGAATCCGCCTTCCATTGCTCGAAAAGGTTTCGGCGCCGCAATGAGCTGAAATCCAATACACGGAGCTGAAACCTTCCCCATCGTAGGGTAGGCGGTTTTGCCGGACAGTGATCACTTCCTGTCTCTTTACTGCGGCGGTGAAATCGCTTGGAACGCGGCAATCCCACCTGGGGCCATTTCATTTTTAAATGAAGGGGGATTCCTGCGGAGAAGAACCGGGTTATTTGTACCCCCGGGGACCTCCCCTGGCTCTCGAGATAATTACAGATCTACTTCCCCGGTGGTCCCTTCTGTGGAAGCAATATCGCCACCAAATCTACCCGGATCCGCGTCATTGGTTGCGGCTTGCTGTTGGCTCACCCCGTGGAGCCATGTTAATTTCTCCATGAGTGAACACCGGCGCCTAAAACCAGAAGTATCCCGGCAACCAGGGCGTCCCCGGCGCTGAAAGTGACACAGGTCAGGTTTTTAAGGATAGCCCTGCTTCAGCTGAGTTGGCTCAGAAGACTGAGCCGCTGCTTGAGCCACCTGTGCTGAAGCAGGGACTGATGGAGGCACCAGTGCTTAAGCAGGGACATGCTGAAAGCCTTACCTGTTGGGGGATCTTGAGTACTGGAGTTGAGAACCCGCTGGTTTTATAGCATTTCTTCAGGCTCGGCCCTGGACCTTAACGCTGGGTCAGAGTTGATTTATTTTTATATCCTTTGTGCTGGGATTGGTCAATCTCTCAAAATGACCGGAAGAAATGTTTCATGATAATATATTAAAGCTGCAGTTCAGTCTTTTTTTTTTTTTTACATTTATTTTTTTACTTCAATAGTTTTATGTGGGCAATCTCTAATTACCTATAGAACTGTATAGCTGCAGGTCAATTCGTTCTCCATGTATTGATCGGCGAAATTTGGTGACATATTAAAAGCTGGGATTTGTTTATATTCTGCTTGACTGGCAGTGGAAGCTCATGAATATTCATGAGCACTCCTGCACTGACATGTGCTAGAGGGAGGGCAGGGCTGACAAAGGGGTGTGACAGGACATGAAGGGGCAGTGCCTTAGCAAATGGCTGTTAAAATAGAATACAAGAAAATTGGTCTTTCAAAGTTGTTTTTTTAAAAACAGAAAATGCTAAAAGTATTTTTTCTTACTACAGAACTGATTTATTAAAAAAAAACCACACATGCAGGATATTGACTGAACTGCAGCTTTAATCGGGATACATTTATGTTCAATAAGCAAAACTATTAGTCACAGTTTAATTCACGCGAGAACTTTTTCACCGTTGATGTTTCAAATTAAGAATTGGGCAGGTATCTAGTTTGAACCTTTCTTACAAATTGAAGTTTTCTGAATAAATTAAATGTTAAAATAACGAAGATGCCCTTAGAGCAGGCTCCAACACGGAGTACCGGGCACAGCACAAACAGGGGCTGCTATCCCCATTTCAATCTGACATGTAAATGGCCGTTCCCTAAAATATGTCCCCATTGGCTTACTGATGCAATACTGCCATAATCATCCATTTGAAAGGAGACAAACCACGCAACATCCTACATATGTGATTTTTTTAATAAATCCGTTCTTTAGTTTTAGATAATATTTATTACCCCTTCTTTAAAAATGTGTTTTTTATTCAACTCTTAATGCCATTTTTAATGCGTTATAATATACTGAGCATCCTGTGATTTCTATAGCAGGCTTTAGCACACCTCCCCAGCAGTGCAAGATCTGTGCAACACTTTCCTGTTTGTGATTATTTGTTGCCAATATTCCCAGCAGTTTGAGCTGCAAACTGAAACAATACATAATGTTACCGTAGTCATGTAAGAATACATTGGTGCTGCTGAAACTGAAAGGCAGCCATTTAGTGAACCCCGGGAAGCAGGTTTTTGCCGATCGAACCTATCGGCAGATTAGGTAATTGGTTTTCAATAAAGGTAAAGGCTGCATATATTAAAACACAAAAAATAAATATATATTTTTAAGCCGCTTGGATTGCGCTTTAATCTTGATTTTTCATTATCGCCTTGTTATTATTATTATCATCATGTGTATATTGCCCGACATCTGTGCTGTGCTGTCTGTCTTTCGATTAAAGTGGGACTCTCGTGGTCCTCGTGCAACCAGATATTGGTGCAAATCCATGTGATTTACTTGTTAATGTTGTTACCTGACCTGCTCTGTGACCATGAAACCTTCACGCCAGGCGCTGTTCCTAATAATAATGTGCTGATCCCTGCGCTGTGACCCGGGGAATTAACTCTTTAATGGCCGCATTAAAAACCTCCAGGTAGAACAGAACTGGGCGACACTTCAGGGGGGCGAGATGACCATCCAGACGACGCAGGCATCGGAGGCCAACCAAGCTGTGGCATCCCTGGCAGAAGCCGCGGTGGCAGCATCTCAGGATATGTCCCAAGGAGCGACGGTGACCATGGCACTTAACAGGTAGCTAAATAACGCTTTATAAGGACCACTTTCTCCATAGAAGTCTAGTTCTCATTGCACCATAGACCAGTTTTTTCCTACTGCCAAGCGGTGACGTGTCGGGTTGCGGTGCACTAAGCAAGTCATTAAGGTGATCGGCATACAGTTAGGTCCGCAAATAATCGGACACTGACACAATTTTCATAATTTTGGCTCTGTATGCCACCACAATGGATTTGAAATGAAACAACAGAGATGCAATACAAGTGCAGACTTTCAGCTTTAATTCAAGGGGTTGAACAAAAATATCGTATGAAACGTTTAGGAATTTCAACCATTTTCATACACAGTCCCCTTATTTCAGGGGCTCAAATGTAATTGGACAAATTAACCCAATCATAAATAAAATGTTCATTTTTAATACTTTGTCGAGAATCCTTTGCAGGCAATCACTGCTTGAAGTCTGGAACGCATGGACATCACCAAACGCTGGGTTTCCTCCTTTGTGATGCTTTGCCAGGCCTTTACTGCAGCTGTCTTCAGTTGTTGTTGTTGTTTGTTCGTGGGTCTTTCTGCCTTAAGTTTTGTCTTCAGCAAGTGAAATGCATGCTCGATCGGGTTGAGATTAGGCGATTGACTCGGCCATTGCAGAATATTCCACTTCTTTGCCTTAAAAACCTCCTGCGTTGCTTTCGCAGTATGTTTTGGGTCATTGTCCATCTGTAAAGTGAAGCGCCGTCCAATCAACTTCGCTAAATCTGAGCAGACAATATATCCCTATACACTTCAGAATTCATCCGGCTGCTTCTGTCTTCTGTCACATCATCAATATACACTAGTGACCCAGTGCCATTGTAAGCCATGCATGCCCATGCCATCACACTGCCTCCACCGTGTTTTACAGATAATGTGGTATGTTTCGGATCATGAGCCGTTCCAAGCCTTCTCCATACTTTTTTCTTCCAGTCAGTCGGGGACAGGGGGGGATGAGGGGTGCAGGCGGGCCAAAGAATGCTGTCCAGAACCGGGCTGGGCGGGGATATGTTTGGCAAAGTCTAATCTGGCCTTCCTATCTTGAGGCTTATGAATGGTTTGCACTTTGTGGTGAACCCTCTGTATTTGCCTCGTGAAGTCTTCTCTTTATGGTAGTTTGGATAATGATATGCCTACCTCCTGGAGAGTGTCTCTTCACTTGGCTGGATGTTGTGAAGGGGTTTTTCTTTACCATGAAAGGATCCTACATCATCCACCACTGTTTGTCTTCCGGTGGACTAGCAGGCCTTTTTGTTTCAGAGCTCACCAGTGCGATCTTTTTTTTCTCAGACTGTACCAAACTGTTGATTTGGCCACTCCTAATGTTCCTGCTATCTCTCTGATGGATTTTCTTTTTTTTTTGCAGCCTAAGGATGCCCTGTTTCACTTGCATTGAGAGCTCCTTTGACCGCATGTTGTGGGTTCACAGCAACAGCTTGCAAATGAGAATGCCACACCTGGAATCAACTCCAGACCTTTTACCTGCTTAATTGATGCTGAAATAACGAAGGAATTGCCCACACCTGTCCATGAAACAGCTTTTGAGTCAATTGTCCAATTCCTTTTGGTCCCTTGAAAAAGACGGGGCTACATATTAAAGAGATGTAATTCCTAAACCCTTTCTCCAATTTGGATGTGAATACCCTCAAATTAAAGCTGATAGACTGCACTTTAAGCCCATATTCATTATTTAACTGTAACGTGAATTTATTTTGGTACACAGCCGAAATAACCGAAATAACAAAACTTGTATCCGTGTCCAATTATTTCCGGCCCTAACTGTATATGTTCCATAGAATAGCCCTTAAAACAGGGGCGTAGCTATACCCCGGGGACACGTGCTCTTGGGGGGCCCGCTCTCTAGTGGGAACAATGCAAGTGCGCGTGCCGGTCGCACATGCGCAGTAGGCCCGGGGAACCCGCGCATACCTTGCTACGCTACTGCCTTAAAAGTTGAATGACCGTAAACAGCATAATAATCCGCAAGTCCGCATGTGCCGACAGAACCGGTACAGAGATCCATGAGCTTACAATCTAAATGGAAGATGGGGGTAAACCGGGTGAGGTTGGTGTTGGTGCCCTTGATGCACGCTGGCCGCTGTGTTTGGGTGTTAGTAGCTGGAGGAAGTGGTCCGTGGTTGTCAGATATGGGATACGGCTGTTGGACGGGATATGCTGGGAAAGGGGGGGTTTTCGATTTGGACATTGGGAAGAATCTGATGGTGCGAGCAAGTATTGGGAGGGTTTCCCAGGGGAGGGGGGGGGGGATTTTGGGTGCAGCAGTGTTTCCATGGGTAGAGTGGAGGATTTGGGTGAGTGCATTGTTATGGGTGCAGGAGGATGTCCCATGGCAGGTTGGGGGGGTGGGTTTCCAGGGTAGGTTGGGGGGTGAGTCTGGGGTGCAGTGAGGTGTCCCAGGGTAGGGTGGGGGTGATTTTGGTTGCGTGCAGTGGGGTGTTCAAGGGCAGGTTGGGGGGGTGAGGTTTGGCTGTTTATTAGTGCCCAGTTAGGGTTTTTTTTTGTCCCAGGTTAGGTTGGGGTGGGGGGTGAGTTTGAGTCCAATAGGATGTCCCAGGGTAGGTTGGGGGATGAGTTTGGGTGCAGTGGGGTGTCCCAGGGCAGGTTGGGGGGTGAGTTTGGCTGCAGTAGGGTGTCCCAGGGTAGGTTGGGGGGTGAGTTTGGGTGCATGAGTGTTGCCATGGGAAGGTTGGAGGAGGTGGGTGAGTTTGGGTGCAGGAGGATGTCCCATGGCAGGTTGGAGGGTGGGTTTCCCAGGGTAGGTTGGGGGGTGAGTCTGGGTGCAGTGAGGTGTCCCAGGGCAGGTTGGGTGGTGAGTTTGGGTGCAGTAGGATGTCCCAGGGTTGGGGGTGGAGGGGGGGGTGAGTTTGGGTGCAGTAGGGTGTCCCAGGACAGGTTGGTTTGTGGGGTGTGGGGGGGTTAGTTTGGGTGCAGTAGCGTGTCTGTTTTCACGTTCTCCTGTCTTTACGTTCTCCTGTCTTTACGTTCTCCTGTCTTTAAGTTCTCCTGTCTTTAAGTTCTCCTGTCTTTAAGTTCTCCTGTCTTTACGTTCTCCTGTCTTTTCCCTGCTCACGATTTTAGTTTTTTTAATTCCTAAGAAATGAGCCCACCACCTAAATGAATATGGCTGCTGAGCCTCTCACTAAGTGACACTAGTAGATTAAGATGAGACATTTTTTTCCCGATAAGAGCCTTTGCAGTCTGCATGGGAAACCGTTCTGTGCTGCCTGGTGGAATGGCGAAAGTGAGAATAAACAGCGGGGATTTATAGGGGAAATGGAGGACACTGATATTAGATCAAGTTATGTGGCTTTTAACCTCTACACTGCCAAAGGGCCCCGCATCGCATTGCTCTGCAGTTCCATCGTGGGACCTTTGGGCTGCGATGGGTTAAAACCTTGGAACAGGTTGCATGTATTAAGCTTTTTCCCAGCCGTTCCTTACTGGGATCCGCATCGATTTCCCAGTTACATTTCATTTCCCGTGAAACTGAACCCTCGCACAACCCGTTCAAGTTGCCCACGTACAGCATGGACGCACGAAACTGGGACTTCCCCTCGCACCTTCCTCCCCTTTTCGCCACCCGAGAGACCCCGCAGCGCACCACGCGCCAGAGAGGCCCTTCAGCGTGCCGCGTAACGTGCGACTCCGGCATTGGAGGGGTTACGATCTGCTGCGACGTTCCTTTGGTGGGAGGTGGCAGTGGTTTTCCCCACGGCCCTATTAACGTGTGCGGAGCTATCAAGGGAGGCGAGTATGTTTGTGAGCTCGGCTAACTCCCGAGTTAGTGACATGGACGTGAAGTCGTCGTCTTGGCAACACGTGCGAACGAACCTTTCCCTCGCGGTCAGAACGCGCACAATAGCTGCGCTTTTATGGGCCGCGTGGCATTTGGGAAGTCAACATTTTATAGCTCTTAAAAATAATAATTTAAAAAAATGAAAGTTTTTGAAAATAGGCACAGGTTTAAAAGTGTGTGTGTGTGTGTCTCGCCCACGGTGTACTCGGCGCTTTACAGATGAGGCAGTACTGCACTGTGGTATAATGTAATGCAGCTGAAATGACTTGCTAGATCTCATTCGCCTGTTTTTTTCCCAGAATGCCTTAGCGGCATGTTAATAATTGTGTTCTTAGCTATAAGGGGGTTGTGAGGCCCTGAAAAGCAAGCAGTAAGCCCCAGAAGTTAATTTTGGAGGTGTAAAATGGCACGCCTCCCCAAAACACGCAGCCGTAAAATGGCACGTCTCCCCAAAACCCGCAGTGGTAAAATGGCACGTCTCCCCAAAACACGGAGGAGTAAAATGGCACGCCTCCCCAAAACCCGCAACGGTAAAATGGCACGTCTCCCCAAAACCCGCAACGGTAAAATGGCACGTCTCCCCAAAACCCG